>PPHD01016840.1:0-15359 GCA_002909625.1 Bambusicola thoracicus
CACGGCAAGGTGTGGGCTGACAGCGACCCCACAGCACACCCCGCCCCTACATGGCACAGACCCCTCCCACAGCCGGCAACTGACACAACACGAGGTCGCCTGGCACCCAAGAAATGTCTCTTCTGAAGCTGAGCTTTTTTAAAGTGGAAAAGATACCACGCGGTTTTCCTCAAGCACACACGTGAAGGATCCATGGAAAAGACCAAAAATCTTCATTCAAAACCCGGCACAGTTCTGCAGCTGTTATTTACGAAGCCTGTTTGCAGCCAGCTGTGCAATCCGCGCAGTACGGAATGGAGCAATGGTCGGAGTAAGAGAACAAGGCGCCGTCAGCAGGTGGCGCCATGGGATGAGGACTGCGCGGCTCCCGGAGGTGCTGCGGGCGGTGGAGGCGCTGTTGCGTCCATGGAGCGGCAGCCGAGCCGGGGCTGCATTACGTGGAGGTAAATCGCGTGTGACAAACTGTAAATCGAAACAGTTACACCTACAGTGACTGAGGATGTGACCGTTTAGTGCTCATTTTGATAAGATCCTGGCAGTCAAGGTGCCCACTTCTTGGCCACGTGCTGTTACTGCTAGGGCCAGGCGATAGTGGGCTATTATGCCCTAGTAATGTATCCTCTGTCAGCAGCAATTAATGCTGTATATCTTCCTGTAGAGTTTCATGGCTGCTGGTACAGATGGATGTCCTTGAGAGTTAATGTTATTTTGTGTGAGGTGGTGTGTGTCCTCAGGGCCTTGGACTTACCTTGGACTGTAAGAACTTCACCCATATGGTAGGCAATAACAAAATTGATATTTCAGAAGTTGAATTCGGAGCAATGGGCTTAAGGGTGTTCTGCGTTATCTATTCATATTAACTTCTGATTCCTGGGAGAAGCCAGTGGCACTTTATAGTTGCCCATTTATCACCGCCTTTCTTATGGCTGTTAAGGTTATGTTGCTGTTGTGCACAGAGGTACCTTCATGTCAGGACACCACGTCTGGGTTGCAGGGAGTGCTGCATAAGGAGTGCAGGTGGCTGCATGGATGGTGACACTGCACCGACTACAGAAAAACAACATCAGACTGAATGCATTTGCACAAGCAGGAGAGAAACTTTATTGTGTAGAGTCTTTCATAAGGATGCTGTACAGAAACAAGCAGACGTCTCTGACCGAAAGAGCCAAATGATCATGTAAGAGGGGAGAGCACATTTAAGGAAAGGCATGAAGCTGGTGCACACTTTTTGGGTTACATTCTTGTGATCCAGCAAAAGTAACGGCACATTTCTGTAAGTGTCAGCCAGTGGTTGGACTGCTCTGCTAATAGCTGGTCCAGCACAGGTGGTGTCATAGCAAGAGAGGAGTCAGTATGTCTTTATGGGTGTCTCCTGTCACGAGCGGAGGAAGACCTTCCCTCATCTTCTGTGCCCCCGCGGGCTCTTCCAGCAGCACTTGCTGTGGTAGGAGAAGAAAAGATCATTAAACGTATGGGAAGAAGCCAACTGCCAATGCACAGAAGAGCCACACAATGTTTCTTTGTTTGCTCATTTCCTGACAAGATTTTTTTTACACAGCAGAGGGGGAACCGCCTCTGCACCTCATCTTCTCTTCCTGCTGGTCCACATCCAGTAAACTTTCCCAGTTATGAAATAGGAGAGGTAAAGATATAAACAGAGTGCACACTGCATGTCAGATTTGTATCTCTCTTGCAGGCTGTATGAATCAGAGGAGGAAGTGAGGAATCTGTGAGATTGCCATGTTTTAGAGCCACGCGAGGAGTCAGTGCAATAATTTTGCAGGCTACTGGGGTCAAAAGTGCACACAAAATAAGCTAAGGTATTGTGCTTTCCTCTCCAAATGGGAAAGAAGGTGTCATTGCAGAGAGAATACGATCTGTGTTAATAAGAAGAAATACCAAGCAAAATAAGCTTATTTAATTCTATTGCTTGAACTCATTCCCACCCCTCTGTAAATCACATTTTTACTTACCATCCTTAGGGTTCACTCCTGACATCCTGCAGAAAAGAAGAAAAGTTTGGTCAATGACCATCACTGGGTTTGTCCACTGACACAGAAACACTGTGTGTGCACAGCTGTGACTTCACACTGCTGTCAGCGGGTCGGCTCTTTGGGTCAGGGCTCTGCAGAGCACTGCTATACACTCTATAGAAAGCGTGGCCATCAGTGAGAGCACTTCTTAGTCTTGATTTGTCTCTGTGTGTCTCCCTCCTCAAACTGTCATAATCTGACATAAGCAGCTGATTCCCTCTCAGAAATCAAAAGTAATTCCTTGTGTAGATCAGTACAAGAAGTGGGCAGTAAATGTTAGACTTTACTAAAGTCAGTTGTGGTCTATATGCAGTCCTCTTCTATTGGATTCTGAGTGTGTGATGATAAATATTCCACCTTTGTGCACAAGTGCAGAAAAGTAAGAGAAAGAGATCTTGAGAATGAACTTGTGAATGGCATGTTAGGCTGAAGGTGATTCCAGCCCAGCAGGAGGATTACGTGAGGATTACCCATGTAGGCCTGGTGCCTTCTGTGGTACACTGCAGTCAACATGCTCGCATTTATAGTTTCAAATTATCAGCACAACTGATCTGCAGATGCAGTTTGAGTGATAGCAGCTCCCGGGATGTTGCCGAGCATCCGTGTTGCCAGTGCTCAGCAGGCTGTATACGCAATCAGTGTAATTTAGTAATCTGGAGTCAGCCTAACAACCACAAATTACTGCTTTACAATGTGCCCTGCTATTAACCTTATCTAACCATCACCAGATTTGTATATAGTAACGTACTGAGAGTCCTGGGTCTCCAGCAGCTGGCGGTACGTGGCGATCTCCTGCTCCAGGCGGCTTTTGATGTCCATGAGCATTCTGTACTCCTGGTTCTGGCGCTCCATGTCGCATCTGATTTCACTCAGTTGCTCCTCAACACTGGTGATGAGGTTCTGAATTTGTGCCAGCTGCGCGCAGTATCGTCCTTCTGTATCTCGCAGGTTGGCTTCCAGTCCAGCTTTCTAATGAAGGAAGACATTAGAACAGGTTGCTGTACAGATTCATACCACAGATGGAATCTAAGGGGAACCGAGGGAGGAGGGGGGCAGGGGAGGCTTCTGGCAGTGGCGTGCGCAGTGCCGGACACAGCTCCATACCATGCTTAGCTGTGACTGCAGCTCGATCTCCAGGCTCTGCACCGTGCGTCTCAGTTCTGTGATCTCCGACTTGCTGCTCTGTATCTGCTCAGTGTGGATGGCAACTTCTTGGTTCAGCTCCTGAGTCTGAAAGAAAAAAGCAACTGCAAAATTAAATGCATGAAAAATGAATTGTAAGCTTCTCCCTCCTGCTGCAGCAGCAGTGATGGGGCAGTGCATCAGTTCGGTGGTTGCTGACATAACCATACCTGGGTGAGGAACCACGCCTCAGCGTCCTTACGGTTCTTCTCAGCCAGAGCCTCGTACTGCTCCCTCATCTCCGAGAGGATCCTGGTCAGATCGATGCCAGGAGCAGCATCCATCTCCACATTGACTGTTCCGCTGAGCTGGTTGGAGTACTCCTTCATCTCCTGCGTGGGCAAGAGGTGGGGGACACAAAGGAGGTTACGCTCTGTATTCTGACACACTCTCTGCCAGCAGCAGTCCATGCAGTGGCACTTTAATTATCACAGATCACAGGTGAGACACACATAAAGACATTTCTCAAATGGTGTCTCTCCGTGTATGTGCTTTTCTGCTCTCTGTATACTCTCACATACACAGACTTACAGGTGGTTTCTGTGTGACCTGTCACATGCTTAGGAATGTCAGACTGAGATTCAGCAACTCGTGGATCTGAACATTTTGGAATCAGATAAATGCTTCTCGGGACCAACTTTAGGTTCTTTCAATATCACACTTTTCTCCTTATTAATGTTGTCACTCTGATTTTATTAGATAGATACCATGGGAAGTAATTTCCCCTCTGCATTGCTAAGAGCGCTCACCTCCTCGTGGTTCTTCTTCAGGTAGGCCAGCTCCTCCTTCAGGCTCTCGATCTGCATCTCCAGGTCGGCCCTGGACAGGGTCAGCTCATCCAGCACCCTGCGCAGCCCGTTGATGTCAGACTCCACGCTCTGGCGCAGGAAAAGCTCATTCTCATACCTGCAGTTTTACAAAGAAATAAGCGTTGGCATCTGCACGAGTTTGAATGCAGTGGAGCCTTAAGTCAAAAACCCAAACTATTCCTGTCTTCTTTTCGCCTGTGATTCAGGCTACTAAAATAGTTAAGAGCATCACTAAAAGAACCACGAGGTGATTTATTTGTATATATAAACAGCTCAGTAATCTGGTTGCCGTGTTCTGATCCTTTGTCATGTCATTTTTTTTTTTTTGGCCAGAGATTTTTCATTAGAAGTTATTAAAGAAAAGCATCTGTCTGTAATTTGGAAATACACCTTTCAGTGGCTGAAGAACTTTGTTTTCTAGATGGGAAGTAATACAGTGCTTCAGAAAGCTGGTTTGAGAAAGGGAGAAAAGGGGAGAGAGGACAAATGTGTTTCAGGCAAACTTACTTCAGTCTGAAGTCATCTGCAGCCAGCCGTGCGTTGTCGATCTCCAGAACCACCCTGGAGTTGTCGATAGTAGCTGCAAGGATCTGGCAGTGGGAAAACAGGGAAAAGCACTGTGAATGCTCTGAACGGAGCACGTTTTGCCATGTTCTGTTAACTTCCTCTGCCATCATTTTAATTGCAAAAACCATCTCGTTTTCAGGACACAACATTTGCTTTTTAAATTAAGAAAGGGTCACAGTTCCCTGTGGGTGTGCTCAGAGCCACGGGGAGCTCTAGTTTGCAGAATTCAAGATTTGTTTTCTAGTTGTTTTATTTGATTTCAGAGATGGGGGCTGTGCGACTCCACCACTCCAATGCATTCTTCTAACCCCCCTACTTATGAGCGTCATACCTTATCTCGGAGATCTTCGATTATCTTGTAGTAGTTGCTGTAGTCTCGAGCCGGGCTGCTGGGAGCTTCCTTCTTGTACCAGTCTCGGATTTTGACTTCTAATTCTGCATTTGCATCTTCCAAGGCTCGCACCTTCTGCAGGTACGTGGCCAGGCGGTCGTTCAGATTCTGCATCGTTATCTTCTCATTGCCAGAAAGAAGGCCATCACCTCCACCAAAGGCACAGGTAGCATCAAAGCCTCCACCAAAGCCGGCTCCTCCACCCAAGCCGCAGACTGCACCTCCACCAAAGCCTCCATAGCCTCCTCCGTAACCGCCGCCAAACCCGGCGCAGGATCCGCCTCCATAACCGCCTCCCACGGAGGAGACGTACCTCGTTGAGGAGACGGAGACGCCCCGACCCCCGGACCCCCCGTGGATGCTCGGGGCACGGTAGGAGCCCCCGACCCGCACAGAGGAAAGGCGGGAGCCGCCGCTGCCAGCAGCCCCAGAGCCCCCAGCACCGCTAGCAAAGGAGCTCTGCACGGTGTAAGTAGTCATGGCTGCAGCACAGGAGGAGCTGGGTACTCAGCGTAGTGCAGAGCAGGAAAGCATGTGCCCTCGCTGCCCTGGTGCTTCTTTTATAGCCACAAGACAGGGTGTTAGGAGACAATCCCAAGCTGCAACCCTCCCTCCGAAGATTCCCCTCCCTCGAGGTGAGGCCAATTATGATGACATTCCTTACACACAGAGCTGGCTGTACATCTCGGGCTGGGGCTTGGGTTTTGTCTTTTAATTAAACTAAAGGGATGATTCAGATTGTTTTTCTTCGGGCTACGGTTCTGAAGCCTGGGGTTTACTTTTCTGACAGTCACGAATGGAAAAACAAAGCGAGTTGAGCCGCGCCCACTCACCCATCCACAGCAACCACTGCGGCTGTTGGGAGGACAATTACTTCTCCCTAAATGAAGTTCTGTTTAAGAAAAATTCTACTTGCAATGAAAAAGTGCAAAGCGTGCAGAAATGTTCACATTGCCACTATTTCTTGTTTCTCTCCATATTCTTTTCCCAGCAAAAAGTTGGAATTGAATTTTCCATGTTTTTATTCTCATTCTTTGCTCAGGGTTTGAATTTAAATGTTGGCATCTGAATTCCTGTTACAAAAAGCTCTCAACCACAGCGCTGTGTGAGGAACAACCAGCAGTGAGGAACAACCAGCATCCATCTGCGTTCTGGGAGACAGGCATGTTTCATCTAATGTAGTGATACTTGTGGAGTAGGTGAGAAGGGCAATGAAGGAGTGAAATCATTCGATCAAAAGGAGAATGAGGGAGGATGCAGTTCCTGCTATCCTGGTAGTTTGGCAAACCTAAACAAGCAGAGCTGCAGGTGAAACTGTTCAGTGTGGAATGAAATGTGTGCAGCAGCGATCTGCACTACGAAATGAGTAATTATCGCAAGTCAGGTTTGAGAATCTCTTACAAAGTGACATTAATCTTTCATTTAAAGTGGAGTCCCGAATATGGTGTACTTCAATTCTAACCGTTTGTGAGTGCTGCTGGGGGCATCAGGAGCCCAACTGCTGATCGGCACTGTGTGCTCATGAGAAACCGCATCTGGGGGCTGTTCAGCATCAACTTCTTGCTCCGTGCTCGGGGTGTGCCAGCGGGGACAGCAGCTGTGTGAGGAGTGTGGCAATAGTGTGGGTTCTGCAGAGGGAACGCCGTTCTCTGCCCATGGGGTGACAGTTCAGGTGAAGGAGGGGTGCGGTTACTGCTGTGACATGGAGTAAAGACATGGGGGGGCAATGAGGGGGAGAGGTCCTTCCTCTGATCTCTGCTCTGGAACAAAGACATTCTACACTTTTTCCAAAAAGTTGACCTTTTCCTTTTTGCAGAAGAACAAATATGTATTTGCTCACCAACATAGCAACCGCTGTGCTTCTCTTAGCCATTTCTCACATTCCGTGTCATGCAGGGCGCATGCTTTCGGATGCTGGGGCTCTCGCTGGTTGCTGGGATGGCCAAAGGGGTTTTTCTGAGGTGTGGTTGTGCCCCAGGCAGAGCCTCATGGCGGTGAGCGGCCTTTGTGTGGGGGGAGGCTGGGAGGGAGTACTTGGAGGCAATAAGCACCAAAAATCTGGCAGTGATATGCGGCCTGACAGCCCGATTGTGAGTCTGTCCACTCGTACTTCAGCTAATTTGCAAAGGCAGGGTATTTCATAGCTGTGGAAACATGTTTCAAACAGAGCTTGGACCTTTGCCACAGCACTTCAGTTTTGCTTTGGGGCAGATTAATAGTTGTGTGTAGCTGCCAAATGTGTGTATCTGTGAGAGGCAGTATCTATCTCAGGGACAAGTTGAGGCAAACTCTTCCAAAGACAAAGAAGTTCCTTTAAGCCCCCTGTCGTGGCAACGTGCAGAGCTGTGCAGGCTGCTGGGCTCTGTGGGACGCAGTGATCCCACAGTAGGCAAGATCAGATTCCAGTGAGAAAGTAAGAAACACTCACAGAAACCAGCAAAACCACCATCAGCTGCAGCAGGAAACTTTGGGGATTTTTCATTCAGCCTGCTGCAGCCTCGTCCTGCCCCCCTCCCCCCCCCCTCCTCCAAGTCTTTGCTGATTTGTACTTCTCGGGACTGTCTTTTTTTTTTTGCTGTCAGTTCTTCATGTCATAGCTGGGCCACTGTCAGATGCTATAGAGATGGATTTCCAGGGGCTAAGCTGGGACTTGTGCATCAGGACGTGACAGATGCTGCTGACGGGTCAGCTGAGTCAGTGCAGAGCCAAGCCCAGCTCTGGCCCCTTCACCTGGGGAGGATTACCCAGCCCTGACAGAGCAGATCTGCAGCTCTGCGCTGCTCCTCGCTGTGCAAACACTTCATTAATCTGGGAGGACTTACAAAAAAGAATGAAGGAATGTATTCCCTCCCAAGTCTGAGGAGAGAAGTGATGAAGGGTTTGTCACTGTGTCCCAGAGGAGTGATCTGTCCCGGGGAGCCGTGTGCCCCTGCTGGGGCTGAGGAGTGGGGCCTGGGCTGTAGCACGGGTCTTCTTTTGACACAAGCTCAGAGGAGTTTCCTTGGCTGTAAGCTTCTGGAGTGACGGCTGGGAGTGAAATAATTGATTTCTGATGGCCTGAAGTAAGAGCGATTGCATTTAGGATTTCAGCCAGGAGAGCACCTTTCATGACATGAGAAGGAAGGCAGCTGGAAAGAGTCCTGAAAGCCCATACCTGTGTATGGGCTGAGGATCTGATTTTTCTGTTTGAAGTTAAGTGCACTGGAATAGAAAGTGAGTGAAGAAATCTCAGCCCTGTCCCTCACTGCCACGTATCTGCAGCCGCTCTAATAGCTTCTCATTTCACCCGAACAAAACACTCTCCAGCTCTTGCTTCTTGCTGGAATCTCCCAGCATCTCACTGTTACTGCCCTTTGGGTGCACAGCCCTTGCAGTGCATCTCCCCCATGAGGGCTGCGTTGTGCTGCGGCTGCAGCCTGGCTTCATCAGTGACTGCACAGTGACCAAATAGGAGTAGAGATTGCAAGATCATCTTTATTGGAGTAGATACAGCATTTCAGTACAAGAAAGAACTGGAAGTAATTAAAAGCCTAACCTAGTCTACAAATTAATCGCTGCTAAATGAACCAATCTACTTAAACTTTGTGTGGTCAAGGATTCTCTGTGCAGTCAATTTCCAGCAGTTTAGTGTGATTCCTCTGCATTTTAATTCCTTTTTTTCCCTCATCTTGAAGATGACATTTATGGGACTTTCAGTATTATTTTCCATCTGCCAGCTTCTCTCTTTTGTCTGCAATGATATGGAGAAAAAGAACAACAGCTACTTAACCAGAACACATAAGACCATTCTGCAAGTTACTGAGCTTACTTTGTGTCTCATCTGTCATTCCCTTCTCTCAGAAGTTTTGTTCTTCATAGCACTGATTTGAATCATGCATCACTTTTACAGTGCAGCTGACCTTTAAAAGCCAGTCATACTTGCATGTTGGTACAATGCCCCTGAGCTGGCAGGCTGAAATTTCTCCTATCCTTCCACCTGGGGGGACGGTCTGTGTGTTTTACAGTGGCAAAGTCTGACATTTTTCCCTGATGTCTAATAGCTTTTGATGTGTAAAACTGGCTGAATTCGGGCCAGATCCACCACTTTGACTTTTTCTGTGGCACAGATCGGTGCAGCAGCGCAGTCTCTGGAATGGACAGAATTACCTTAATGTGTGTATCTATCTTTTTAGAAAATCAAACTTCTCTGCTTACTGAAGGTTTCCCAGAACAGAAAAAGTCCTTACCGGGAGATCCAGAAAGGGATCCAAACAACCTGCAAGCAAAGAGAGAAGAGCTGAAGGGAAAGGTAGCACACTGCGTGCTGTGTGAGACAAAGACGTACAACAGCGGATTCTCTCGTTTTGTGTATGGTCATTAAACAAGATGTTCATTTCCTTGGTCTCCCTTTTGTCCCAGGAGAAGGAATTGTTATAGGAAGTGTTTCTGTAAGCTACAACAGTGAAAGAAATGGCAGGAGAAGATAATTTCTCTCCTGAAAAAAACGACTTGTTAAGAAATGTGGCATCCCAGCAGTATTTGAAGCTGTGTTTGCTGCCGGGCTGCGGCACACGAGCACCGCACCGTGGTCACACAGCATGAGGCGAAGCACAAAGTGCTTTGTGCCACGAGCAGTCACTTACTGGGTCTCCTGACCCTCCAGGAGCTGCCGGTAAGTAGCGATCTCCTGCTCCAGACGGGTCTTGATATCCATGAGCATCTTGTATTCGCTGTTCTGGCGCTCCATATCAGCCCGGAGCTCAGCCAGCTGCGCCTCAATGCTGCCAATCATGTCCTGGATCTGCGCCAGCTGTGCGCCGTAACGCCCTTCGGTGTCTGCCAGGGTGCTCTCCAGCGCGCCTTTCTGCGAGCACAGTTGGAGGGAAGAGATGCTGGGCCACTTGCAGGAGGGGGAATACAGGTGGTATTTTAGGGTGTCTGTGTTTACACAGTGCAGGTTTTAACATACCATGCTGAGCTGGGACTGCAGCTCTATTTCCAGCCCTTGGAGGGTGCGTCTCAGGTCAGTGACTTCAGACTTGCTGCTCTGTAGCTGTTCGGTATTGACGGCTACCTCACGGTTCAGCTCCTCAGTCTGAAAAAGGGAAAACGCCACATGAGACCCAGAGGGCCTCTGAGCAGAGGTGGTGAGGCTTTTGGGTTGGTTTTCCAGAAGTTACAGAGTCGCTTTGTTTCCTTTGTGGATTTAAGAATCAGCATTTATTTAGTATGAAGCTTTTAATACCTTACTGTGGAACCAGGCCTCAGCATCCTTCCTGTTCTTCTCCGCCATGTGTTCATACTGGTCTCTCATATCGGCCAGGATCTTGGACAGGTCAATGCCTGGAGCAGAGTCCACTTCCACACTGACTTGGCCGGCTACCTGTCCTCCCAGGGCACTCATTTCCTGTGTTGACATAGCAGAGGAAGACAAAAGAGGGTACAGTCGTGAATGAGAACATAATGAACCATCCATCCTTTCTGCAAGGCTCCAAACAACTGCAGGGTGGATCTTCAATTGGTCAGTCTACACAGAAGTCTTTTCTTTTTCACTGGAGAGCCCAGGGCAGTCCTGAGGCACTCCACACACTGCTTTCCTAACCTCATTTCCAAACACGTTTCTTGGTAGTTTTTCTGTTTACCTCCTCGTGGTTCTTCTTCAGGTAGGCCAGCTCCTCCTTCAGGTTCTCAATCTGCAGCTCCAGGTCAGTCCTCGCCAGCGTCAGCTCGTCCAGCACCCTGCGCAGCCCATTGATGTCGGCCTCCACGCTCACGCGAAGAGCTTGCTCTGTTTCAAACCTTGAAAAAGCAGAACAGAACCCTTCAGGGTGACGATGAGGGCACTGTGAAATGCGTTATTTGTTAGAGATGTGTCTGGCACCGTAGGAACTATAATATAGCAAATGTTGTCCAGCATTAAACTTTTCTACATGTATTTTACATGATGGAACATTTTCTGTGGCATAGGTGATATGTTCAGCAATGCATAAAGGGCTGAGCTGCAATGGCAGCATCAAACTAGTGTTAATACAGAGATTTTACACACGTTCCTCTGTTTTTTCCCAGCCACTGCCCTTTGCCTCAGTAGGGATTTTTGCCTCCTGCGGAGACTTTTCCCTTTCAGAAATTACTCACTTGGTCTTGAAGTCGTCAGCAGCCAGCCTGGCGTTGTCAATCTGCAGGACAACCTTGGAGTTGTCGATAGTGGCAGCAAGGATCTGCAATCAGCGAGAGTTCATTGCTGAGGCAGAAACAACGATGTCATTTCGTTTCCTTAAAGCTAAAGGTGGAAGAGTTATGATTGTATTTCACCCATAGCTCCACCAAAGATGAGCGCGTTTGGTTTAGTGTCAGTAGGAAAATATCAGATTGTCTGTAGCAAAAAGGCAGCACAGTTTGATTACAGCGCTTCTGCCATTGCTATCAGCTATGGGTCAGTCCCCTGCTTTTGTCCTATGAAGGGCTTTAAGCTGGAATCCCCTCTCACAGAGGGAGAGGCCTCAGGTGGGCCGGTCGGTAGGAGCTGCCGTAGGTGTGAGGCACAAACACTGCCTCCTGGAGCAAAGCAAAGGAAGCAAAGAGCAGTTCTGGGCAGAACTGGTTCTGTCTGTGTGTTTTCTTAACAGGGCAGTGACTGCAAGGTCTGTAGGATTGCAAAATAAATGACATGCTTGTGTAGCGGAAGCAATCTCGGTTCTTACTGCATTTGTAAAGTCTTTGGGCACATTATTTTCCTTAAAATAACCAATTTAGTGTTGTCTGACTGATAATGGTGAAAAGCCGTGAAGGACATGTCCCTTAGCAGTAATCCCTTTTTAACTAGAAAGGGTGTCTTTTTTGCCTACCGCCTTCAAAACTTAAAAGGTCATATCCAGGAACAGTTGGAACAACATCTTCTCTTCTCTAACAACAGGGAATAAAGGACAGGAGGAAAAAAAATGCCAGAAGGTGAAAATCTGATTCCCAGTGCTGTGCTTTCTGGGCCTCAGTTTTTGAAATCAATAGAGAATGGGAATGTCTCCAGGCAAGGAGCTAACATTTAAAATCGTAGATTATTTCATACTGCACCTTTCTTTCCCTGCCCCGACCAACAATTGTGTTTTCATCTTCCTCCTTTGCACAGACTGCACTGCCCTCTGGCTCCTTTCTTAGGGAGGTTTTCTCTTTGGATTTTATGCTTCCTTCTTAGCTTTTTAGTAAATACAACCACTTACCTGGTCTCGGAGGTCTTCAATAGCCTTGTAATAAGGGCTGTAGTCTCGGGCAGGACCTGGTCCTTGTTTTAGGTACCACTCACGGATTTTAGTTTCAAGATCCGAGTTTGCTTCTTCCAACGCACGCACTTTGTCCAGGTAGGACGCGAGGCGGTCATTCAGGTTTTGCATCGTTGTCTTTTCATTCCCTGAAAGGAGACCATCACCAGAGCCCAAGCCCCCGCCATAGCCACCACCGAAGCCTGCACTAAAGCTGCTGCTGAAGGCACCTCCATATCCGCCTCCCAGGCCGCTTCCTAGGCCAGAAGAGACAAATCTGGCGGAAGAGACTGACACTCCCCTGCCGCCAGATCCCCCATGGATGCTCGGAGCCCTGAAGGAGCCGCCACCCAAACGGAGCGAGCGGCCACCGGGTCCCCCTGCCACGGAGGAGGTGGTTTGCCTGAAGCTGTAAGTCGCCATGGAGGGGAATGCCAAGGACCTGAAGCAGGCTGTGGTTTGTGATCCTGAGGCAGGAATGCGTGCTCCTTTCCCCCACCCCAGCTCTTTTATGCCTGTGACAATGGGAGTTGTCTCCAGAATGTGTTATCTGAGACCCGTGGAATTTATCGGCCGTAAACCCTCTGCCAACACGGGAATTCCTCTCATTGGTCAGTTGCTGAGAAGTGAGCTGGGTTTCATTCCCAAATACCTTCACACCAGGAGCTGATTCCTCCCCCCCCGGGCTATTAAGGAAGAAGGTGGGATTGAGGGGAGGTGTTGCTCTGCTGAGGGGAATGGCCATCGGTCTGGTTGGGTTTTATGTGCTGGGAACAGCAGGGCTGGCAGCACACAGCCCCACTGCAGCCTGTGCTGCGTCCCCAGGGAAGTCACACAGCGACTTGCTTCTGCAGCATCAGGGAAGTTAAAATATGGAGTGATTCGGTCGGTTATTGCAGGCTGATAACGGAGCCTGAAAGGAGCCCACATGGTGAACAGCTGCATGGACCTTAGCAAAGCAGGGTCCTACCAGTCTTTTTTCTTCTTTCCCTCAGGAAAAATCCTTCTTTCAGGAGGAACAATTTCTTTGCTGGGCAGCCTTCCTAGGGAGGTGGATCCATGGATTCCCCGTGGATGGCGGTGTTGGAGAGGCATTTGGTCAACGCCCTCAGTGATACGGGTTGGCATTTCCTTAGCCCTGATGTGCTCAGGCAGTTGCACCAGATGCTTGAGCTAATGAACCCACTGAACTATTCCTTTCTGTTACAAATATTGTTTCTTTCTTTGATCTCATTTCCTTTTGGGCTGGCAGTTAAAGGGCGGATCTGACAGATTGTATCGTGTGTGAAGGAGTCTATTTTTGTACAGAAGCAAAAATCCTTTTCAAGGAGCCGTTGCTGTGTTTGCAGCAGAGACAGACATTAAATTTCCACGAGGGTTACCTGGGGAGTCAGCAACAACAGAAGCAACAGTCCGATTATACCTTCAGTCCTTTTGTTACTACCAAAGAGGGAAGTAAGCAGAGAAACATAATCACATCATTTTCTGGGCTCTGAGGGTAATGAAAATGTTATTTCTCCAGTGTTTAAGTCCAGTTCCCCAAGGTGAATTTTCAAAGGCAGTGGTGCTTTTATCACTACAAGCTCCCCCTTGAGCAATCCCCAGCAGCGAGCAGCTCTTCCATCTCTTCCGCTTTCTCTTTCTTTCCCCACCACCCCTCCTTCCCCCCAAACCTCCAGGCCTCCGCAGGAGGTGCTGCTGTGAGGAGGCACACAGCGAGCAGCATTGGCAGCAGCCAGGCCAGGGCAGAGCTCTGCCTCCTGCAGGTGCTTCCACAAAGCTCTGGGAGCGCCATGTGTGGGCTGTGTTTGAACCAGCAATCCGTTCAGTACCAAGACAATGAATGAGAGATAAGCCAAATGAAACGCACACTCGGCATGAGGGCATGTCTGTTCTTTTTTTTACCCATAAAAATGCACTAAGCACACATCAGTGCTTTACCCACTTGGTCCAGAGAGAGAAGTCAAACTGCAGGGCAAATACAGGGAGTGTTAAAGAATAAACACACGAGCTGGAAGCTGGCCAAGGAGCCTGTGCACAGCCCCATGGAGTGCGCCTGAGAGCCTCCCTGCAGCCTTCCGACCAACCACTAGCTCTCAGTGCTTCCTAACTCATCGTTCATATAGATTGGCATGCCCTTTTTGTCCCATTTATATATCATTTTCAGCTGTAATTGATGAGATTGGTTTGCCAGTTAACTAGAATTTAGTCATTTTTGTCAAATGTACTTTATTCTGAACGTGTGGCCTTGAGGCTGACTCATATACTGCTTGCTTTCCTATGTAGATTATCTATATCCTCAGGTGAGAGGGAGTCCCATCCTGTTGGAGTACCTTTCGGGCTTTTCTGCCCCTGACGATGAGGCTGTATCAGAACGGAGTTCTGCAGCCACTCAGGCACAGAATATATCACCAGATACGTGCAGTTTGGGTGCCCTACGTATTATCTGTGGTTCTGCAGCCTGGGGGCATGACAGCTGGCTTCTTTTGTGTTGTGCAGAGGCTGCTGCATTCACACAACTTGCCCGCCTGCCCAGTAACAGCGTGCAGCCTGCCCTGAGGCACAGGACAGCCCCTTCTGTGGATCTGAATGCTTTATTCAGCCCTGGGTGGGGGAATGCTGCCCAGCAGGTTCCAGCTTCCATCAGGAGCATTGACAGCCTGGGAAGCTGCATGCAGGCGGAAGGGACCGACTGAGAACAGTTACTGTATTGTTAAATGCTGGAGTCGATAGTTAGGGCATAAAGAACACAACTCTGTGCACCTTCCTTCACTGCGAGGAGCAGAAGGGAGAAAAAGCCCCATTGTGTCCCCGTTGGTGTCCTGCAGCACAGAGAAAGGAGCATCCCTCCTCCGGGCATCCCCAGGTTCCCTCATGAAGTCCCCAAGGCAGCGTGCTTTGAATTTCTGCAAAACAAAAGGCATGGGTGTGATTTTGCACAGTGTCTGTATGGTCTGCTTCATAGCAGTTGGGGTTTGGGAGCTCTCTGCATTCCCTCAGAACCCCCTGAGTAAAAGCAGCCGCCACTGTATATTTTGAGAATCCTGCTAATTAGCTGCAGTCAGGCTATGTGTGCTTCATGGAGGTGGGGAGAACTCCCAAAGAGTTCTTGATAATTTGGGATTACATCTGGAATTGTCAGGAG
>PPHD01016841.1:0-15358 GCA_002909625.1 Bambusicola thoracicus
GTTTCTGATTGTCACTGGTATTTCCCTCTTAAAACCTCATTTTATGAAGAAACTGTAATGCACCTACAACCAATTCCTGCTTACAAGCAAGCGTTGGCAAACAATTTATTTTTTTGAGAGCCAGTTAGTAAAGTTGAAGTACTTTGCAAATGCAGGTCATGTATGGATCAAATACGACTTTAAGAGCAGCAACAAAACACGTGAACTCATTTCTTAATACATGTGTACTTAATTCAAGTACAATTTGTAGTTGTACTCCGTGGTGCTTGCTTCTTCAGCCCTCATTTTGAGTCGGGTGGCAGTGCTGCTTTCAATGGTCTATCTCTGTTGTGCCTGTCCCCTCTGTTTTTCAGTTGCCATACTTTATTCTGTTCCAGCTGATTGTTTATCTCTCATGTTACCTATTTAGGGAGGGATTGTGTTCTCTGGGTTACATAACACTACCGTAGCAGTACTATCCAATTGCCAGAAATGTTTATGTCAAGCTTAAATTTACACTTCACCTTGTGTAAGCCAGAAGTCCAGAACTTCAGTGTATCCTGAACTATTCACATTCTTCGTTTAAAAAAAATATATATAAAAACTGAATACAGACAAAAATTGATGATAATTTCCATCCATTTCTATCAAGCATTCAGTTTTTCCTAGATAAAAAATATAATAATAATGTAGCTCGCTAAACTTTGTTTCACTTGAGGGGTATTTGATGTTATGTGTAAACATTCAGAAAGAACTGCAGTTTCCCTAAGGATGGTAAGTTATTTTGCACCCCTTTTGAAATAATGCTAAAACTTTCTTCAGTCCTGATGGTATTTCCTTGTAGTGCTCTTTGGGGTCAGTTTTTCAGAGAAGTACTTACTTCCACTCTGTAGGTTTGTGGTTGCCATGCTCAGAATCCGGACATGTGCACATGTACTGATTTCTTGTATTCTTCTAAACATTTATAAGGGATAATACTTACTGGTCTGTATCAAGGAATAGTATTCGTCTCCTCCTAAACAGACACAAAGGTTCATTCTTCCTTATACTCCAGCTGAATTTGGCACGCTTTCTCTATGGAAAAATATTTGAGGAATAAGATTTGGACCAATTGCTTTTCTGTGTTGATAGTTTTTTTCTTTAGGTTCTAGAATCTGTTGCATGCTTGTATCTTCAACTTCACAGTGATTTGTTAGCTGTAGTAGAAAATCAGATAAATTCATTTCTACGCACCTTTGAATAACTGGGATAACTAACTTGGGGAACCTTCGTCTTTCTGTTTAAAGTGTTAAAAGAACTTGAAACAAGTCTGAAGCTTTAGTAATCCCCCTTAACCCAAAACAAACAGATTTTCTCTTAGTCTGATGGTGTCATACTAGCACTTAGATGGCACGGGTGATCCACTTATGTTTTGAGGAGTGTACTAGGGGAGTGAGCAGAAGTTGAACCTTTCTGATTGGAGCAGAAACTGAAGGAGAAAAGGGAAGTTTGGCTACAGTATCATTTGATCATTTGTGTGCGTTAGCTTTGCGTAGATCTTTAATGCATTTAGTAAAGTGACCTCAGTCATCTACTCTTCCGCTGCACGCAGAGTCAACAGCGAGTGCTTTAGTCTTAGGTCAGCTGTCACTAAACCACTGTCCTTGCTTTCCTTTGAGTCTTTACTGCTTATGTAGTAGTAGAAGCTTTTCAAGACTACCAGTCCTGCATCTAGTTAACTCACAGTGCCAGCACCCCCAGTTCCTTTTCCTTTGCTTTGTAGCCACTCTTGTTTCAGGTTGTCTTGAAGTAGCATGGATGCCAGTGTGAGTAGGTAGTAGTAATAGTTTAAACAACAAAAAAAAAAAAGGAATAACAAACAGTAGTAGCAACAATACTGTAGTAGTTCAAAGGTTAGAGGAACCTTGGCAGTCTCTTAACACTGTATCTGTCTAAACCACCTTTGCCTGCATACCTGACAGCAGGTATGTGTCTTCTCCACAGAAGGGAATTTCCAGCAAGCTTGACCTGCCACTACCTCCTAGTGCTAGTGCTTGGTTCAAACCCAGATGGCTTTGACATCTCCTTCAACTAATATGCTTGTTTCTTATGCCTGTAATTCTAATATTGACTAAATGGGAAAAATAAATAAAGTAGAAAATAGCTTTGTATGCCAGCATTCTTAAGAGTTGTAGAGATTTTTTTGAAGGGATTAATCCACTCCTTCCAGATAAAGCAGTCCCAAATTCACAGTAATTTTATCAGTCCTGGTTGACTTTGTCACTGTTTCATGCCCTCATTTTACCAACAATTTTCTTTATTCATTCAAAATGTCATTAGACATTTTCTATATTTTTCTTTTTCAATAGCTATAATATGAAAGTTTTCAGCAGCAGTCTTTTCATTTATTTAGCTTTTTATGGAACTTGAATTATACAAGAACTGAAGGATGCAACTGCTGATTGGATATGATTCCAAACTAACAGTAAAGAACTTTGTGTTCAGTAACTTCACAGGATTTCTTGATTTTTCAGTGATGTAATTTCCATACAGGAAAAGTGTATGATAGATTTGAAAAAGGAATTATGTAATTCTGATCATTTTTTAATGAGCAGATGATTTTAGGTAAGCTTCTAAGAGAACCATTTGAATAATCTATATGTTATAGGCATACAGAGATTGGTTTTAGATGTTATTTTTCTAGAAAGATATACTAATGTGTAATAGAATACTTACTATGGCAACTGCATGTGAAATGTTTTTAAAACAAAAATAATTTTTTCAATAGGTCTTACAAGAAGCCTAAGTATAACTTCAGCTGAATCAGCATTTGAAAAAGCTCAAGGAGAGAGAGTTACGTTGCCATGTACTTTTGAACTCTCAGAAGAGGATGTAGGCACACTAGATATTGAGTGGGTTTTGATACCAGCAGATATTCAGAAGAAGGAAGAAACAGTAAGTAAAAACTTTAATTTTTGGCAGCTGTATTTGAGTTATTAGAGTAGGTCGATGTGTGAACTTTGGTAGTGACTCTGTTGACTGTCGTCTTTTCAAGAGGGTATGCGTGTGATCTTAAATTACTTTGAAGCACCTATGTGGAAGTTTTGCAATAGTGAGAATGTTACAATATTTTATGCCTAATCCTCTATTCACTGTGAACAACTCTAAAATTAAAAAATGATTCAGAGAACAGAAAACTCTGCTCTTGTAGACCTACACTATTTTCCTGATTGAAGGTAGTCATTCATGAGAATTTGGTCTTAAATGTATTATGTCTTTGTGAGTTATTAACTCTTTCACTTATTCTGAAGTCTGAGAGCTTCTTTAGCAGAGGCTTTACAGATTTAAGATTAGATAAATAGTTTTCTTTAAGACAGAAGACAGCGTTGACATTCTTTCAGCTGAGTAGGTGTTGCACTGGAGTATTTGTTAGAGCATTTTATGTGGTGTTATTTTGAAAAAAGGTACATCATGCCCTGGGATTACTTTAAACAGTAAAGAGAGGCTGCTAAAAATCTGAAGATGCTTCTTATTTTTTCTTCAAATGTTTATACGCCAAGTAGATTCCTGAACTGTATTTCTTCTTTTACAGATAATTCTATATTCTGGAGATAGGATTTATAATCATTATCGTCCTGCTCTGACTGGGCGGCTGCAATTTACTAGTTCTGATCCCAAATCTGGTGATGGTTCAGTGGATATCCTGAATTTAAAGTCAGCAGATACTGGCACGTACCAGTGCAAAGTGAAGAAGGCTCCTGGAGTTGAAAGCCTAAAAATACAGTTGAACGTACTTGGTAAGCAAGGTTTTTTTTGTTTGTTTGTTTGTTTTCAGGAATTTCAGTGGCATGTTTGTGTTTATGCTATCCTTCATTTGATATATCAAATGAAAGCGAATGTAGGGCAAAGTCATACTAAATCTACAATAATGCATCCATTATTAAGTCTTCAGGACAGGGGCAGGCAAAGGAAATAATAGAGTAATGAGCACTTTTAATAATTGTGCATCTGATTCGTATTTCATAGTATTTTTTTCATGCTTACAAAGGCTTTGTTGTACAAAATTTCTACAGTAAGATGTGCTGATGAACTAAAATGTTACTATTTTGATTGTGACTTATTGATTGTGACTTATTAATTCAATAATACTTTGTTTATCAGTAAAGCCAGCAAGCACTAAATGCTCCATTGAAGGATCACAGGAGATTGGAAAGGACATTGTATTGAAGTGTGCATCACAAGAAGGAACCCCGCTTTTGTATTATGACTGGAGAAGAGTAGTTACTGGCACACAAGGACTTCCTGCCACTTCCGTACTAAGTATTGTCAAACTTTAAGTATTTCAGAATGATAAACAATAAAGATTGTATTCATATTTTTGACATATTTTGACATGTTAGCAGCTTATGAATGCTTTTAATATAGCGCAGTCTAGGGAAGTGTCACTTCTATCCTTTCAGTGGA
This sequence comes from Bambusicola thoracicus, assembly GCA_002909625.1. Taxonomy (NCBI): domain Eukaryota; kingdom Metazoa; phylum Chordata; class Aves; order Galliformes; family Phasianidae; genus Bambusicola; species Bambusicola thoracicus. The sequence goes on from PPHD01016841.1 coordinate 4,423, forward strand.
TAGTAAAACTGACATTTAAACAAGCTACTCCAAGTTGAGAGAGATTCTTACCATTAGGTTTGCAGAATCATGCTCATCTCTGCATACAAATGTTTTGACTGCTCTTGCTTGCTTATTCTTGGCTGCTTTTCTGTTCACGTGGATGGAGTGAAGAGTCAGAGTATAGACCAGTGGTTTGAACTGCATTTTCAAAACTGGAAATGAAACTTAAATTTTAGTAGAGATTGAAGTGAGAGCTTCAGTTCCTGATCAAGTGATGGAACTGCTTAGTTAAGGAGGGGAGAGAATACATGTCTATGGAAGAAAAATTGTGATGACTAAAGGAAAAGTGAAGGTTGTCTCTGCTTATGTGAGTTGACATACAGGAAAGAATTTTCTTAAAAATACTGGCTAATAAATTGAGAATTGTTATTGTGGTGGTATTGGATTTTTCTCTTGTGAAAACTTAATTTCTGAAGTTTATTAGAGAAGTAGATTTTACTTGTCAGTTTAGTTTATTGGTAGTTTGTGAGTTCTGACTTTGAAAGTTATTCTGGAATATTTTATGTAATTATGCTTTGCAGTACCANAACATGGATGGGGTGAAGAGTCAGAGTATAGACCAGTGGTTTGAACTGCATTTTCAAAACTGGAAATGAAACTTAAATTTTAGTAGAGATTGAAGTGAGAGCTTCAGTTCCTGATCAAGTGATGGAACTGCTTAGTTAAGGAGGGGAGAGAATACATGTCTATGGAAGAAAAATTGTGATGACTAAAGGAAAAGTGAAGGTTGTCTCTGCTTATGTGAGTTGACATCCAGGAAAGAATTTTCTTAAAAATACTGGCTAATAAATTGAGAATTGTTATTGTGNATTCTTTTTTACTTCTGTAGTTTAAAAAAAAAAAAGTTTTAAGCCTTGAGATGGTAGGTTTGACTTGCAGATATAGTCCTTTAAGTATTTGCTTAGAAGTGTTTTAACTCAGATTGCAAATGACATACAGAATGAAAACTATTATGATATGTCCAAGAGCAGCCATAGTCTTAGGGAGAGAGATTAGGAACATGTGTGGATCTTCTTCATAATGATCTCCTGTCCTCCTGTCATTTATGCTTTCAGACCTTCCAGAGGGAGATATGGTTTCCATTTAATTGACCTACACCAAACAAAAGTGACTATCTGAACTCTGCTTTGTACTTCTCCAGTCTACTTCAAACTGTAGTCCAGTAGTATCTGTGTATCTTAGGGGACATAACTCCTAAAGATTAATTGCATCTGAAAAACCTCATACTGTTCTTGAGCTTGCCTTGTGGTAGTGCTGTTTGATACATCCTATTCCTTGTTTTGACAACAAGCAGTTAGTTACTAATGTCTCTGTGTATCACTCAAGACCTTAAGCTTCTATTGTTCTCTCTTCATCCACACTGCAAATTTGTCTCATAAATAAATTGATAGTTTTAGTGCTGCACAAGAATGAGGAAGTATACAGAAATGGTGTGTAACATCATTAAGCTACTGTTGCTTTTGGCTTGTGATTGTAGGTTCATAGGCACTGAATGTGCTGTCAAGAACCTAGATGCTGCTTGACTTCAGCTGAAGGAGCTAGCTAGGTCTTTGTGTGATTCTTTGGTACTGTGATGTAGTCTCTTGGCAGCTGGGGGTTTAAGTGCTGATGGCAAATCTATGCGCAATCTGAGTGTTCAGGCCATTTGAAGTTCATATAGTAATATCTCAACGGTAGCTACCAGTTGCTTTGGAAGCCTTAGAAGATGCTTTTTCTGTTTTCACTCTGTCAGCCTATCTAGAGTTAAATGGTCACCTACTGGATCAGGCTTTTGTTTTGAACATGAGTTCTGCAGACATCTGAGATGGTTGCATAGAATTACTTTACATACAGAAGAGGAGGAGATTCCTTTGGGATGCAGTTAATCCACTGTATTTTAAAACTCCAGGTTAGGGTGAGAGAACTTGCCATCTTAAGTATCCTTTTCTTTCCATTGACAGAGTAATTTGAAAGCCTTGTTACTAAAGTCAATTTCTGTGGCATAAATTTCTACTGAAGTAAACGGTTTTTACAAATAGTAGCATTCTGTGGTGGAGTAAACTTTTGGTTTTTGAGTATTGTTTTCAATATGGCATTTTTAGTTAAGATTTCATGCATGTGCTTGATTAATCTGTTGCATGCTTGATTGATAATTCTGTTGCATTGAATTAGAAATTAAACTTTGGTAAATGGTAAACCTTTTTCTTCTTATTCTTTGTAGATAAAAATACAGGGGAACTTCTCTTGAAAAATGCCTCTAAAGACTATTCTGGTACATACAGTTGTGTTGCTTCAAACCGAGTTGGCACAGATGAATGTTCTGTTGAGCTGAATGTCACTCCTCGTAAGTGTTCACTGTGTAGTAGTCACATAGTGTTTTGTGTATTTGAATAATCTTGTTTCTCTATATTCTTAAGTTTAAAAACAACAAACACTGTTTTGCAGCTGAGGGTTGCTGCTTTAAATTGTACTTTGCCAAAGATTTGATTTTTATTTTTTTTAATGTAGAAAGATACAATTCTCCTGTCATTCTCAATCACAGAATTGAAACGTACCTCTGTTTCAGTGATATATTAAGTTTGATGCTTAAACACTGTTGTAATTTATCTATTCTAGCTATAAATACAGCTGGTGTAATTGCTGGAGCTATTCTGGGAACTCTGTTGGGTCTTGCCTTGTTGGCTTTCCTTGTCTTCTGTTGCTGTAAGAAGCATAGAGAGAAGAAATATGAGAAGGAAGTACATCATGAAATCAGGTAATGACATGCCTAGCTTGAGAGGTGCTGCTTGAAAATTAACTGCTAAATGACTTTCTGCAAGGAAGATAACTAGTAGTTGGGATTTCTGTTTTAATCTGGTAAATTTATTAAAACACTAACAGTTCATCTGTGAACCTGTTTTGAATATGGTGTAGGTAGTCATGTCTACTTACTTTCAGTAAAAATCTTAAAGACAATGAGAACTTCCTTTTTTTTTAAGATTAAAAAAAAAAAACCACCAACGTTTTTCTCTACTGAGTCAGAATGGGAAGAAACAAATGAAAGCATTATGTAAGCTGCTGCTGTGTAGTGACTGAACTCTTGTTGTGCAACTGTTCTTTTCTTTCAGAGAAGATGTTCTGCCTCCAAAAAGTCGCAGTTCAACAGCACGCAGCTACATAGGCAGCAATCGTTCCTCTCTGGGTTCAATGTCTCCCTCAAATATGGAAGGATACTCCAAAACTCCATATAGCCAGGTTCCAAGTGAAGACTTTGAACGTACTTCTGGTCAAAACCAAACCATTGCATCTTCAAAGGTAGCTGCACCTAATTTAAGTAGAATGGGAGCTATCCCTGTGATGATTCCAGCACAAAGCAAAGATGGGTCCATAGTATGAAATATTAATTTAAGTCCTGTTTTTTTTTAAGTGTTTGTTGTAAGTGTTAGAGAAAACTACAGCAGTATTCCAACCCTCATTTAAACAATGGCATGCAATTACCAGTGAAGAAAATGAACATGTTAGTTTGAAAAGCCACCAATTCTCATTTTTAATTTTAAACTTATTAGTGTGTAACAGTTGAACTATTGAAAGTGTGGAAGTTCCTAAATATCAGATTCTGAAGGTGTTTGGATCTCTGGTGACTTGCTGAAGAGATGCTATTAGCTGATGTGCAGTTCTCAGAATCTGAAAGAGCAACACAACTGAAAAGTAACAAAACCATTTCATATGTAGACCACGAAGTTCCTCAGAGTTCTTGAAGCTTTGTTCTCAGTCTTGGAGTATAGGGGTATTTTAATTTGGCCACTGTCTGATGAACTTGCAGTGGGACTGAAATACTGAGGAGAGCTTAGAATTCTGCTCAAACTCAGAGGATTTATGCAGTTCTTCAAGTTGTCTGGAGTGTTTCCTGAGTTGTTATCTCAGGGGCTGCCAGTCATTTGGTCGGCTCAGTTAATTTAATGAATCTGTTCTGAGTTTAAAATCACAATGAGTAAAAATGTGACAGGAGATTTTGCAAGCTCCTTGAAATCAGAATTTAACTGCAATAACTAGTTCTAGTAGTGTCAGATGGTTAAGTTACCCTATGTAACAAGCCTATCAGGTTGTTACTAGTGGTATCTAAGTTCTAAAATCTATAGCTCAACTGTTACATTGTCAAAGTAAGAGTGAACATGCACCTCTACAGGTCATAAGTTAGCTGTATCTCACATTTTCCAAAGTCTCTTTAGATTCTAAGGCAGTGTTCTTTTTCTAAACCAACCACCTGGAAGTTTCACGGGGCTTGATTAAAGCTGTTAAGAAACTGGTATTTGATAGTTGCCCTTGCTCTAACATCACTTCAGAAAAATCTTTTCCAGGTTGAGGTAAGCAATAGGTAGTCTAAAGATACCGATGCATTTTTATGTGAATTTGCAAGGAATTCATTTCCTCACTTCTTGTCTGTTCAACACCCCTAAGTATTCTTAATAGACGTTTAGACTCTCATCAGCAAGAGCTTCACACAACCAGAATCTAAGAGGAAATAGTTACCCAGAATTGTTGATAGGAACGTGATGTTTGAAGACTTCATTAAAAAGAAAAAAAAGCCATCCCATTTTTGCAAACTTAAACTAGTACAGGAGAAAAAGAATAATTCCTGATCTTAGTTGCACACCTACTTAAAGACTTTTGATAGCTTCTGATGAGTAATACTATATATCTGTAGAAGCTGTATTTAAATTTAAATGTTGTTTGAATCTTTGTTGTTTTTTTTTTTTTACTCCCTATTTTCTGATCTCTTTCTCATCCTGTGCTTGGGAGAGTAGGGAGGAGTCCCTTCAGCTTATTCTAGGTAAAGATGTTAAACTGCCCATTATTTTGGAAAACTAAATAAATATAGTATGTGGCACAGAGATTGAAGAAAATATTTGAAGAGCCTGTTGAAAGGTGTTAGGAGTGTTTGTATGTAGCAACAGTGTGAGATAAGATTTCCTCAAACTTCTAGGCTTAGTGTTCTGCTTTCTTGTAGCTGGTTAGATCTGTGATAAATTATTTGACTTTCTACTAAATATTTGTCTTGTGTAGTTAGATGCACAATTTTTGGTTGGCTCTGTTAATATAGAAAACATACCCTTCATACTGAATTTAGATACTTGAATGGCTACTAAGTGTTCTAGACTTAACAATTTTACACATTTGGAACTTTTTTAGATTGTAAACTTATACTGTTAGAGATTGGACTTTTTATCTTTCATGTGTGCCTTTCAATAAACTTTGCCTGATTGTATCTTCAGTTTTTATGAAATTTCTGGTGCCTAAATTTACTGTTTGGACAGGTGCTTAGATGATGGTACAATTTTTAAAACATGACACTGTGATCTGATTTCTTGATTCTTATGTACTATTGATACCTCTTCTTGCCTGTTTTTGGATGTGATTTCAGTGGCTCTCTGTATTGTTCTGTATTTCCAAATGTGAGTTACTCCTTCAATTGATAATTACGATGTAAGTGTTTATATTCCTGAAAACTGTTGAGTTGTACTAATTAGATGGATGACTGATTCTCACTTGTGTGGTGAATAATAGGTTTAGAAACTGTGCCAAACACATGCTTGTGAAGAACAATAGATGAGGAGACATCTTCTTGCATCCAATTACTATGATAGAAGAGGCTTTAGGATATTTTAACCATAGACTTGATTGTTTACTTTGAAACTAAGGCCTTTCCTAAATAAAAGGGTGTGGTTATTTGGATCATAAATAAAAGTTGAGTACAAAAATAGAACTGAATCACAGACTGAGAAATAGCTAGAGACCTAAGCAAACCAGGCAGCAAACCTACTGAACTTAATTCTTAGCCATCTATGGACATATGTGAGATTAGGTGCAGCTTTTTTTTCTTTTTCTTTTTTTTTTTTTTTTTTTTTGGCTTGCCCTGTAGCTCTGTGCTTTCCATCAGGTAAGCCCTGGGACACTCAAGAGTAGTTATCTCACTCAAACATGCAGATTGGAGTTTACCCATACTTTAATGCTCTGTCAGATTGCACAAAACAATAAATCGACAGAATGGAAGGACAGCATGATATGCCCTAAGAGCCTAGCTGTTAGGCTTAGTAGCCTTGACAGTGTCTGTCTATTTATGTAATGGCATGGAAAATAAAAGGAATGGAATCTGACATAGTCCGTATCTGAAATAAAGAACCTCTGACTTGGGGTAAACTTTCCCTCAAGTTGCTCTCATCATGCCTTTTTGAATGAATAAAACACTACAGCAACATAGTAGCACTATTATAAATGATTTCCTCAGTCAGTAGATTCATAATTATAATTCAACATTACATTATAATACTCAAAAGCAGCTACTGTAGTTTAGCAGCAATTTTTAGCTGTGTAGGACACAAACTGAGAAATCACAAAGTGTCCAATGTTACAGATAAACCTGCTAACAGAACTTCTCTGGGAAGTAATGGCAGCTGATATGCCAGTTAGGTGGCATTTTTTAATGTCTCATTTTATTTAAAAAGAGGAAAAAAATAGAGGACGGAGGCTTGATATCATTATGTAAATAGTCTGAATGAGCTCAAGAAATTAATAGTTAATGTCATGACTGTAAACTTGCTTGTTAGGGATGACAGTGTAGAAGAAACCATTGAATTTTAGCATGGTATGAATAGTGTTAGACTTGTAGTACCGTAGAGGTTATGTAACGTTTGTCCATACACTACAAGCCTTCTCATAAACTTCTAAAATGGATATTTAAAGATAATCGTGTGAACCTTCCTTACCTAAAAAAGAGTACTCTCTTTTTTTTAACTATGTAGTGCACAGAAATGCCTTGTTGGAGAGGTAAAAGATGACTTTTGGAGCAAATGTACAGTGCATACATCTTAACTGTAATAGTCATGTTTGTATTAGATGTATGCTTCCTGCTTAATAGTACAAATATGACTTGTTAATTGCAAGCTGTCTCTGTAATAATGAATATTGTATATTACTGTTTTCCAGAATAGACTTTTGGTTTTATTCTTAACTGTGTATATTCCAGATCACTCTAGATCGCTGTGGTAGTCTAAAGACACAATACTATTTGTATCACTTGAATATTGTTTTATACACTTGATAGGTGCTTTATAGGGCCCTCTGGGTGTTGGTCCTCTGGTGTGCAGCACAGCTCGAATGAAATTGGAGCAATAACATTTCCCGGAATACAACACGTTGCAACATTGCTTTACGCTTCTTGTGCACAAAGCATGAACTTGAATATTGATATGAATTTCAGTATAAGGTTTTATATTCACGTTTTTAGGGAATGGTATCATACAATGCGAGTACTGTGAGTGAATCTGTAAAAACAAATCCAAAGTTTTAAAACGCTGTAGTTCCATGACAGACTCGTGTACTTTTTGAAATAAAACTGTTGGAGAAAACAGTAGTCTGTCTTTATTCTAAAGGAGCAGTTATGTTTGCCTTTAGCTTTCTGTCTGTAATTAGAAGTGAACTAATAAATATGGCTGTGGATACCGCACTGGCAGTAATCATTTATTGCTTCTTTTCCCCCCATTAATTTCTAAGTAAAGGAAAATAAAACTGTTTAAAGGTATTTTAAAACCTACAGTTAATATGAGAGTTCAGACTGTAGATACACTAATGCAGCGATCAGTTTAAACAGAAATTCTGAAACAGTAAACTGGGAAGGATCTTAATTGTTGTCCTCTGTTACTTTAGCTAGAACTAAGTATTCCTGAATCTAATAAATTCTTATAGAATTCAAACAAAAATGTTTACACTTAAGCATTTTATCCAAACGTTTTGTTTTTATGCTGTCAACCAAATTCTGGTTTTTTTTTTTTTTTTTTTTTTTTCAAATGAAGTTGGCCTGGAATGTTCTCTACCCCTTGACCTTGGAAACGAACTGCTTATTTATCATTTTATCTATGACAAATGCAATTTCTCCACTGTCATCTTGGGTACTTAGTCTCAGGAAAGAAAGCCTAGCAAGGACTATGTTTATTTTCATGTTCTGTGTGTACCAATTGAGGCCTAAATTACTTGCGTTTAATGTATGCATATCTTCATGATACTGCATACCTGTGCTATATCAGGTGCTTGTCATTTCTTAGTGTATATCTTAAATCTATTTAATGTGTGCATAAACAGAAGAAGTTAAATAGTAAGAGTACTACTATTTTCTAAGAGTAGAAGCCCTTTTTTTTTTTTCTATTTCAAATTGAGGTATTTGCTTAAATACAAAAGGAAACCTGATAAAAAAAAGATTTGTGGTGTTGCTCTTTGTAGAACTTTCTTTATCTTTTTAACCTGCTAACTTCAAGACTTCTGTTCTTTCCCAAGTTGGCAATTTTCTCTCAAATAAACTTAAGTGCTTCAGCTGTTCCAGTGCTTTTATTTAGAGATGGATAATTGTGAATCAGAGGAGTGGCTGGATGTAGGAATTGCAGCAAAGTAGTTAGCCCTTTCGTGGTAGTCTTGTAAAAGAAGAGAGGACACAAAATTTTCGTGGTCCTCACATATGTGATCAGGCAATGCTTTGGATAACATTTCTTATAAGGTCTGCCTTGTTTCTTCACTAAGCTTGGACTTACTGTGAGCTTACTATTTCAAACTTACTTGCAGATGGAGGGGCTCTGTAGTTACACTGGTAGGTAAGAAATTATTAGATCACTTTAGAAAACAGTTAATGCCAGCTACTTAGCTTTGCTTTCTTGTCTGTGAAAATTCTTTTCCGTAAATTCAAAAGAACAAAACTGCTTCTAAAGAAAATAGCTGGTCAAGGAGCAAAAGTGAATTGAATGAATGGAAGAAGCTGTGAATGTTGTCTATCTTTCCAAGTCTCCAGATATTTTAAAATTTGCCATTCAGTTGATGTATGACTACACCTGGGTACTCAGTTCTGAGGAGGGGGAAGTTCTGAAAACAGGGATTCTGTGATGAGTTTATATTGTGAGTCAGTGCCACCTTCATGTGCTGTAGCTTAGACTACTTAAATTTTCAGTTGTCTAGTACTGGCCAGGAAACTTCGAATAAGAAAGCTAATAATTAGGTGGCAGCAGCTGATAGCTGTATTTTGGGTGGTGGTTCTTTTTGTTTTTTGGATAAGTATTGCCCTTGAACTTTGTTGTTGTTTTCAGTTGTGTTGACTGGACGAAGGACACTTCTGCCATATCATTTAGAAAACATTACAGTATTTTAGCTCATCCCAAAGATCTTGATAGGATGTTAGGGTGAATGGGTGGTGGGAGGGAAGGGATAGCGTTACAAAGAAGTTGAGGAAGTTGGTTATGCAATTTGATTATGTAACAATTTTAAAACAGCAATATTAGAATAGATGTTAACATCTGAAAGCACATCATTTTACCTTCAGTAATCTAATTTTTTCTTCAGGGGAAAACCTCTTGAGGCAGTACGTCCACTGGGAAGCTCAGAAAGCTGTGTGATGCAATGACAGTTGTCCCATTTCTCAGGGCTGAAAGCTTTGGTTCTGTAAGCGGCAGGCAGGCAGGGTAAAAGTTGAGCTAAGTAGCTGAGGGGTAACGGACTTCTTTCCAGTACTACTTTCTGGTGATTTTCAGACTATCTGCCGAACTTTTTAGCATTTACAGGTTGTTTATATAATCAGTTTGTGTTCACTGCTGACAAATGCTGACTGTTTCTACCATGAAGAATTTCTGCATGAGATGTCTCTGGTTGTATTGTTGTTAACGATGCTTTATAAAGAAGCAGTCAGAGATGGTAAGAACTGCAGACAGAAGTCTCCCACACAGTGCAAACAGTGACAGCCCAGGTTTCTTGGTGCTTTCCAAGCATCTGTAGGGATGCGGTGACTGTTCAGGTTATGTGGCAAAATTCGGTGTCAGAATTCAGAATGTGGTATCAAGAACGCTGTGTCAGATGGCAAACAGCTATAAAAGAAACCTCATCTGGTACCCTTAGTATAATGGCATCTGACTGTGTCGATTTTGCTGCCTAACGTTTCTTGTGTATAGGAGCAAAACAGATCTACAGCCTTTTTGTGGCCAGTTGCTAGTATACAAATAAACTAGTGCTTTTCCATAGCTAATGATCTGTGAATGAAACTACTTCCCATAATGGAATCCAAATCTCCTTATTTCATATTGCTTGATAATATTTTAATTGCACAGAAGTGTGCAGCAGAGCACCCTTCCTCAGCGTTCAAGGTCTCTGCAGCTGTCAGCAGCGACTTGTAGCATCTTGCTAGTCGTGTGAATGGACAGCATTTCTAAGAAACTATTTGAAGTCAAAACACCTGTTCTGTGCCATTCTTATCCAAAGGAGATTAAGATAAAATATTTACTTCAGATTTCCACTTAACTGTAGAAAAGCTCAGGTAGAAGGGAAACTGATACCATTAAACCAGACAGGTTTGGTGGTAATGCATAAAAACTACTGAATGGCTTGCAACCTCTGAATGAGATGACAACTCTGGGGCACAGCTGGTGTTCTGTGGAACTTGTCAAAAAGCTTATGTTTTTGCTGCCAGCACTGTGCTTTTTAGCCCAATAAACAGAATGTCCTTTTATGTCACTTCCAATCCTTCCAAGAGCAGAAACAATTCATCTAAGCTTGGAAGAGCTGTGAAATACAAAATTAAGCTTGCAGTTACTTAATATAGTCCAACCTGTTTCTTGTGGCTTTTGAGTACCCTGGGATTTTTCTTGTGTGCCAATACCTTCTGTTTGGCGTTGCCCCGATTTCATCCCTGTATTCTGTAATTTAATGTAAAGTTGCTTAAGAATTGCAGTGCCTTTCTCTTGCTTCAGACTTGAGTTTTGGTTAAAGTCACTTCTTTATGGAACCTATTTGTATTTAATTACCTTGTTAATTCCTATGTAAGACAGAAAACTCACTGTGTTTAAAGTGCAAAACTTGAAAAATGCTCTGTTCTCCCATGCTTGCTAAATGGCTAAATATGAGCACTTCG
>PPHD01016842.1:1916-15358 GCA_002909625.1 Bambusicola thoracicus
TGGGGCAGGGGCTGCTGTTGCTGTCTGGTGCCAGACCTGCCAACACAGAACATGCAGTTAGAGCAAAGTCTGCTTGCTCCTCTCTCCTTCCAACACAGCTACATGCACTGTGCAGATGTTGGTGTGGGTCTTCGGAGCATGAAACCATGGCACACAAGGCTATAAAATCACACCCTCTGTCCATCAGTGACTGAGGCCCCAGTGTCAATCTTTGCCTTCCATTGCTTGTCTGACCGTTTGTCGTCAGATTCAGTTTTACAGTGCTTTTGTGTTGTTTCAGACATAAAGTTTGCTGCTGCCTTAATCTTTCTTCCATTTATACAGCCGTTTCACCTAAGACAACTTAAATAGCACTGAGCCTTTTTGAAATTCTCATCATAAAGGCCTAAAATCAAATCCCTGCATGTGTCATCCTCTTTATTTTTTTTAATGTGTAAGTGTCATAGTGATGATTTGTAAAAGTCATTTCAGTGAACATTAAAACACTGCGAAACTGTCTATTTTATTGAGATTGTTAGTTCCCTGAAACTGAGATGGCGTTCTTTTCCTGTCTGACAACAAACAGGAGATCTGTGCTCAGTGAGTGACAATGAAAGAATTCATATTTCAATATATCTTTCTTCTCTCCTCCTGCAGCCCCAGGCTGTCCAAACTTCCTGGATTAGTTTTGAAAGATGGAAGCACATTTCTGGACAAGGTACTGTACTGCTGGTTAGAATTTTCTTGCCATGCAAAAAGCCAATGGGCAGATCAGGGGCTTGCACTACAGGAGCAGTGCTATCATGCTGACTCATCGCCAAGCTTTCTGTGTGTACTGTTCTTGGCCATGATGTAGAGCAAAACGTTTTCAAACAAAATGTTAGCTGCAGCTCTGAGGCTTTCAGTCTTCAGAGGTAGCCTGCCTTTTTAAAATACCCATTTGAAGTGCAGAAATCATCAGTTTGAATGTTTTTCTGTTTCATTGAGCTACATAAATAACAGTTCTTCCAACTTGTAGTGTGCCTTTTATTCAACAGCCTCACTTTTATGACAGTAAAGCTTCATAGCTAATTTGTAGATGAGGTTGATATCATCCCCCTTTTTCAGACAGGGAAAGTACGAGTGAATGGTTTGCCCGTGGGAGGTCACTTACAGAGGAGAAGCTTTGGCTTCATATGTGTTCTGCCACTGGACATAGCAGGGAGGATTTCATCTCCAGCTTTCTCATTCTAAGACATAGGACTGACTCAACTATGAGAGACTTTCCTTTTTTCCCTTTTTTTTCATTACAGTGGTATTACAATGAGGATTTTTCTGGGCTTCAACCGAAACGGGGCACTGCAGCATCCAGCTGGATCTGCCATAGGGGAACAATGAAGACAAGAATGTCAGATGCTAGTAAAATAGGCAGATACTTTTCAAACGTGTGCAGCAATAGATACTGGTAGAGAAAATACTGTTTTAATAGATTGTTCTCAAACTACATGAACATTAAAGGAAAATGGTAATAATAGCCCCTTTTGTAGAGGACTTCTGGGCTGATCTGATTCCTACTGGCAAGAAAGCTGAAGATCATAGATTTAAGACCTGAGTTTTCTTCTCATTGGAGACAAAAGAAACTATATAGGCAGTACTTCTGTAAGTAAAACAGTATTAGCTCTATTCAGAGTATATGCTGACTGCGAATCACAGTTAGAGATGCTCTGTGGCAGGAATGGAGTTACCCAGTTTAAATTTGCTTCTCCCGAACTCCATCTTTAGTCTCGGAGCCTTTGGATTCTGTTCTATCTGAAGAACAAATAGGCTGTCAGTATATTTTGTGAGTGAGGTATTTACACTGCTTTGGTGCTCCTGCAGTGTGTGCTCAGGAGAACCTTCAAACTTGCGCAGTGTCAATGGAAAACGTGTTAAAAATTCAAAGGCGGGATCTCTTACCTTCACCTTGACCATCGTAACTGCTTGGAATGGTAAATACTTTGACCCATGCTGGAAAAAGGCAAGGGAAGGAGTCAAAGGCGGATGTTTTATCATGTGGGATGGACGTGCTGTTATAGCACTCTCCGGATGACAGTTATAAAACTTACGTCCTGGAGAGGCACTGAAATTTGCTGCGATCTAGTTTTAATCATTTTGAACTCCCTTGAGATGAGGTTAGGAGACTTCTGCCACTAGATGTAATTGCTCATTCGTTATTAGTTGGCAGGTGCACTGTAATTATTAAGAATTGGATTCAATTTTTAATTCTCTCAGTCTGAAGCTGGCTTAGACCACTTGCTGTGGGACAAGTGAAAGAAGCATCTGTGAGAGAAGGAGCAGTGTGGAAGGTCGCTACCTTATGGGATAGGCTAGGATTAGAGTTGAGAATATTTTTGTTTGCTCTTTTCCATGCATAATGCTGAAGGATGACACTTTTCATTTGACAAAAGCTTGTAATGTCACCTCTGGAAAAAGAGAAACTAGAGATCCAATAGAGATGAATAGAACAGAAGTGCCATGTGGAACCTGGATCGCCCATAGGTGTTTTGTCAAGTGCCCTAAGATAGGGATTCATCTCCCACAAAACCAATTGCAGAAGATTTGCTTGCAATGAATGATGTCTAGAAGGAGAAAAAATATGGTGTAGGAAAGGGTTGGAAATTGCCTATGACGAAGAAAAGGTTTTGAAGGTGAAAAATTCACAGTATTGGAGTAACACTGTGTTGTATTTTTGTGTCCTTTCTGTTGATGTGCTTTTCTCACAGGAGCTGAAGGAGTGCTCTGGCCATGTGTTTGTGGATTCTGTGCCAGAGTTCTGTTTGCCAGAGGTGAGTTAATTCAAAGCCTTACTTAAAAATCAGTCAGTGTGGGAGAAATTTGCTTGATTATTGTTATTAGCAGATTCCTGCTAATTTGTTGTTACTCTGTAAATGATACTACTAAAACCCCTGTGGTCAAGTTAAGGTACCTCTGGTATCTATGACACTGCAAAAAGGATGAAAACGTCCCTTTTCAACAATGGTTTGGTGCAATCTGGAAGGTCTTCTTGAGCAGATCCACATCTCACAAAAGAATAAGAAAGGCTTAACTGTCCTTTGCTGTTTGCCCTTTAAAGACAGTATAACTGAGCCGGACTTGAGTATGTCAGAAAACATGTGCTGATCAAGATAAGGGCAGTGAATGAAGATGGGGAAAGTTTCTGACCAGAGAGGCATGGCTTGCCTTCTGGAGCCTGAGGTGGTTAAGCTGCTGTTTGAAGCCGGGCTGCAGTCAGTCTGCTGTTCTGCCTGCAGCAAATTTGGGTTACGAAGTTTCACGGCACTGATGAATAGCACAAAATGCAACTTGGAGTGAGGATCTGTACCTTCATATCCCATAGACACAGCCGTGCAGGCTGCTGCTGCTTTGGTTGGTTTGGCCAAGAATATGTGTCATTTTACAAAAAAAAAAAAGGAAAGGAAAGCAAGGCTATTGAAAGTGTTTGAATTAACTGGGTTTACCTCTCTGTAGGAGAGCTGAAAGAATAAAAAGGTCAGCAGAGAGTTGTGAGGATGAATGATAGTGAATAGTCTGAGAATAGTATCCTCTTTCCTCAGCTGTGTTCAGGCTGTGATAACATCGGTTCTTTCATTTCATGTTGGGATTGCTTTTGGGCAGGGATTTTTTTCCTCCTTTCTGCCTGGTCCTGTTGACATGAACTGCAAATCTGTCTTGGAAGATTGCTGTCAGCTTGCTAGGTTACTAGCAGTGGTGTTTGTGCCTGTTGACACCATGAAGCCCACCTCCTGGAGCTTCTGGCTCTTGTAGTCTTTTTTTCTTCGAAGTGAGGTGGAAGCTCTGGCATTGGTTTTGGGGAGCAGTATCGGTGCAATTGCATTTTCCCCCAACAGGAAGAAATACAATTCACTCACCAAAACGACCCAAAATGAAACAAATGGGGGGAAAAAACAAAAAAGCCCCCTCAATTCTGCATTCTTATGTACTTTCTGCTTAATGTCCTGGAGAAGAGCAGGGGTTTAGAAAGCATCTGTATGGGCAGAAAGTGCCATTATGTTCCAGAGTTTGGGAAGATAGAGTGCGGTTTCTGAATTCCCTTTGGAATTGAAGCTGTACACAGGAATGATTACCTGCTGGGATTTAAAGTGCTTCAGCTCACCTTTCTGATTACTTTATTTGGCTGGAAAATACCCCCATCTGTAGCTCAAAAATGGCTGTTGGGAGCTGCAGCGCTATTATGCCAGTGCCATCACTGAATGTAACCGTTTTCCAGCAGTCCTTGTAACTAGAAGATGGCAACCAGCTGCACATGTCAACATTCGAGGGGCTGTAAAAATATCCTCTCAAATGCTTCAGTTCCCCAGCTTCCCAGCAGATGCCAAGTTTTCTCTTCAAGCACTAGGAATGGATCTGATGGTGATACACAGCACACTTCTCTAGCTTTACCTGCTCCCTTGGCTGCAGGAGCATGGCCTGCGGGCACATCAGTAAAGTGGAATTGTTGCTGGTGCTTGGCAGCGCAGAATAAGAAGGAGCTTGTGTGAAAAAGGCTTTGTCTTTTTCTCATTCAACACTGCTACTTTTGAAGAAAGTTGTCTGCAAAAGCAGTTAGTTTCAGAATTACACTATCACTTCCAGGAACGCCATTGCCAAAGAAAGCTGAATTTTGAACGTAGTCCAGAAGCCACAAGGTGATAAGAGGCTGTCTCAGCAGCAGAGTACGCTTCCACATGTCAGAGTGCATAGTGCTGCCCTTTCTTTGCTTGGCAACCTTCTGATCTCTCTCTCTTCACATTCAAGAAACATTTTTAAATCTCTTCTCCTCATAGGCACTTTTACTGAGATTGCTGTGAATCCCAGGGAAGATTTTACTTTGTTTTGGTTTTGACACCCTTTTCATCCTATTAGTAAATGCTTCTAGGATGCTGAGATATGGGACACTTGAGATATGGGACACTTAAGCTTGGAAAATGGTAGTCTGTATCCTCTACCTCCCCATGGCTTGATGGGCTGGGATTCAGCTCAGGCCTGGAGTGACTCCCCATTTGACTTTCTATAGTGTAGAAGCAGCTGAAAACCAAACTATGAAGGACCAGCTTGGTAGGAGCAGGCAGCAGCAGACTCTTTGATACCATGTAGTGTATTTCTGCCTGGCAAGCTCTGTGAAATAAAAGGTGTTCTGTCACGAATTGGAGGATAGTGTTTACCTACTGTACTTAGATTGGAGATCATGGCTCTAAAATCAGCTGTGATCATGGATTGAAACCGTGAATGCTTAGTTGTGAGTTAAGCAGCTTGTCACCAGAGCACTGTGTCAGCCCTCTGAAAAGACAAGTGACCTACTTTCCTGCCATTTTTATTCAAATTGCTGGACCAAGCCTTGTAATCAGATAATATGTGCTTGATGAGTGTTGAATTCCATTAGCTGCTCTATAATAACTGAGTTAGAGGTCATATATCTTGTAAATTTCTGGCTTGACACCATTTGTGTTATAGCATTACCAGTAAATATTTCTAATTAAAATTCCTTTAACAATGTGTGAAATCTTCTCCTTTCACTCTCTGAACTGCTGTCTTAACTGTCACATCAAAACAAATTGGACCCACCCTCTGTTTTGTAGTATCATATGAGTGAGCTTAATCTCTAGCTGTAGAAAATGGGGATGATGAAGATGCCAAGCACTTAGTCTGGGAAAATATATATAAATTACTGTAAGCATATGAATAAATACAGTGTACATTCATCTCTCTCCTGGGGTACTGTACCATATACATCATAAAAAGTATGAGACCCACTGATAAATAGTTAGTGCAGACGTGATGGTGGTTGGACAGACACCATTCCTCACTAAGGAAGTGCGCCCATCAGTTCTTTGATAAAAGTGTAATCATAATGCTTCTCCTAGCAGCAGCCATTTCTTTACATGAAAGGCAGGCAAACCTAGGGCAATAAAGGTTTCCTTCTATAAAGGAAACCTAGTTTCCTTTATAGATCTGAAAAGGGAATAATTTTAGTGAGAGTGTTAATAAATCCAAGTTTTCCTGTCATTGCTTAAACTGTGTGGAAGAGTTCTATGTTCCTTATATCTTTCCTCTGTTTTCAGACTGAGCTGCTTGACCTCTCCACAGTGGATGTAATCTTGATCTCAAACTATCACTGCATGATGGCATTGCCCTATATCACAGAGTACACAGGATTCACTGGAACGGTGTATGCCACTGAGCCCACTGTTCAAATTGGCAGGTAAAAAGCCCCTTGATATTCTCTGCTCCTCTTTCATCACTGCTAAGGGAAAGGTGTAAAGGATAATATGGGTAGAGAGGTGGTGTCTAACGTTCCAAAGAGGCTCTTAGGCAGTAGCTGAATACCAGCCAAGTCCTTAGTGCTGAAAATGTGTTAACTCAGTGTTTCCCAAACTCTGGAACTTCCTGTCATTTACAGCAGATGTTTTGTGTTGAGTCCAGGCAGAAGTGGAATAGCAGTTCTTGGGCGGACTGAGACACCTTGAGCAGCAGTTACCATACAGTCTGCTTCAAACCTTCAAGAACCATGAATCAAAGATTTTTTCCTGTCCTCTCTGTTCCCCTTAAACAAAAGAGAAGTCACCAATATTTTAATAAATGCTTTTAAGATTATTGCCTTGTAGTTTTTCAGCATTTGAGATTCATACCAGTCTCCACACCGTGAAAGCGAATTCAAGCTGGCTTCATTTCAAATGACAGTTGAGATTCTCTCATAAGCTCTTAACTGTAAGGAGAAGCAGAGAGAAAAACAGCGGAAATATGAGACAAGTAGAAAATGCAAGGTATTCCAATGCTGGCAAAAACTTGGAGCATTTGGTCGTCTAATTTGGTAGTACTTTCTTCCAAAGTTTGTTGATCGAATAGGTCAATCCCAGCAAGTAAAGGCTGCACGTTTCTTCCTGAATGCTTGTAACTGGAGTTGTGCTGTGTGGATTGCTCATGCGGGGCAGCTGCCATGTTCAATAATTAGAAATCAGATTAGGCTGTGGTTTCTGAACTTCTGCTGTAAGCGCTTTAGGGCAGGAACCTTTATCTATTAAGGGTCCTATACAGACTTTCCACACCAAAATAATTCTCCGTTTGTTTAAAAACAAAAACTAAAGGCTCTTGAAAGAGAAAGGAATTATGTAAATATGAACTCATAGTAGTTCTCTAGGCTCTTGCTGGTCCATAGCTGAAGGTAACAAGCATAGTCTTGTTGGAGGATAGACTCTGGTATGGTCCTCACCATCCCAAGTAATTCAGAATACTGTTCTTCTGCAGTTAAATCTGTCATTTTCTGCCTTCAGAGGAAAGTGTGCGTACGGTTGTAAATGCTGTTTAGTTTTGGGCAGTGAAATCTATATTAACAGTTTGTAATGACTCATATTTTTCTGTGTCAAGCACTATACTGTGCATTTGCAGATGAGGAAGGTTCCCTCTGACAGTGTGCTTGACTTCTCAAAGTGGTGAACAGACACGCATCAGCTGACGTGTTTTCTTAATATATTTTATCTCATTCTGTATGGCAAGCAGGCAGTAATGTAGAAATCATTTTGCATAGCAGGAGTGATTTGAGAGTTCCTCTTGCCTTCCTCTCTCCCTTCCCAATAACCCATAACCCAGTAGGCCAGATCCTTTTACTGTCACAATGAGTCAGATAGAATTGGATTAGCTGAAATTTGATGTATGCAGCAGGAAAACAGGTGTAGCACTGATAATTGCTGTGATGCCTTTGGAGGAAGAAGCCCTCTATAAAACCGCTAGACAGTGTTACAATTCATGTGATATTTTGGAATGATTTGGGACAAATCTTTCCAGGTAATGTCTTACCTGAAAGGCTGCAATTCCAATAACCTAGTTATTGTCTTTTCAGACTTCTCATGGAAGAACTGGTAAATTCCATTGAACGCGTGCCAAAGGCTCAGTCTGCCTCCACGTGGAAGAACAAGGAGGTACAGAGGTAAGGAACAAGCTATGTGGGAGGGGTGGCTGTCCTAAAACACTAAAACTCTAACCAAACTTTAGCATTAAGTGTAAAGATTGGTCAGCTGCCACCATTTGAGGTTTGATTTGCTAATGCCATTAAGCAGCAAGAACAATTAAGTGGTGTACAGAAACTACACAAGCTTGATTCTTGGTAGAAGACTTGGTAAGGCACGTGGCCTCCCCTATCTTCCCTCACATAGTGTAGCTCCATGATGCTAGATAAAAATGGAGGATTTTTGTGTTAGCATCATAAAAAGTTGATGAAGTTAGCAAGCTATTTAAACTTAGTGATGTTGGAATAGTTTTAATGTAACATGATATTTGTGTTTGCTAAGAAAGACAATGAACTGTTGGAAGTGACTGGGAGCAAACCACAGTGCAGTGCCACCTTTCTTCCCAGGTTGCAGCCTCTTTCACACTTGAACAACAGAAAGGTTTCTGTCTTTTTTTTTCCCTATCACAGCTTTCCCCACTGTTTTAAAGTTTAGAAACAAATTGAAGCTTAAAACAAAAAGGTTAATTGGAAAGACAAGCTCTGTTACTCCATCTGTATACAAAACCAAGATGCTCAAAATTGAGATTTGAGGTGTTCAAATTTCTACCTCTAGAATTTTGGAAGTGTCTGTAATCCAATACTTTTCCTAATAGTTTACTAATCACAGCTAATGCTTTTCTTGGAAGTGAAGGTAACTTCAGGTGCACGGTCTGTTCTGCAGAGGAAATAGTTTTGTTGCTGGCACATTTTAAATACAGACGTGGTTAAAGAAAGTTATTTTTAAATGCTGCTTTGTGCATTTTAATTGATCTCTCATTTTCTATTCTTAATTCTTAATGTGGCTTGATTTAAGAGTTGACTAAAAATGAATTATTTCCTAAGTTATAAAAGTAGCATTGTCATCTTTCAATATCACAAAGCAAGGAAATTAAAAATCCAAATTAACATGTGTTTGGCTATATAGTATACTCCCCTACTGAGCATAGGAGCAGTCTTATCTCAACAGAGTAACTCCCATTTCAGAAGGAGGCAAGCAAAACAAAGATGTAAAACAAAACTAGAGATGATGAGGTTGATATGGATTTTGTGCTGGTTGAGGTACGCTCTCATCAGAGTGGTGTCTTTTAATTTTGAAGTCCGCTGGCCTGAGTAGAATGACTCCTGAGGCTCACAGTTGTGCGATGAAAGAGGGCTGGAGCCATTATTCTTTTCACACTAGTGCCTGTGTTTTGTATGCATGGTTTAAAGGAGGATCATATATCTTAGAGCTCATTTAATGTCACTTTCCTGGTGGTTGTATTTTAGAAAAAGTGCTAGCTAGCACTTTACACGCTGTTGACTATTCCACAAGTGAACTCGGAGATGTGATCTTTGTTCTAATTCAGCTGCTACAGAAAAAGTATTTTTTTTGTCTCTCTTTGCTTGGGAAGTACCCTAACATCCACAGTTCCTCCTTTCTGCTGTCAAGTAGCTGTTATAATGAGGTACCAGTGAGGTGGGAGGGAAGTACAGGAGCCCACCCCTGGCAGACACTGGACCAACCCTTCTGTGCCACTTACAGGACCTCTGTTGATCACAAAGCATTGCCACAGTATGATGTCTTGCAGGGAACCTCAATCAGATGTCAGGTCCCCCAACTTTTAGAGGTAAAATGTACAATTTTTTCCAAATGCAAGCTAGGGGCAGAGCAAAGAAATGATATAAGGGAGATAACCAGATGTAAGTGGCAGCCCTGCAGCTGTTATAAATCTTCCTGTTCTAAACCCAACCTTGAGGCTGGTTGGGTGAACCTGTGGTTTCTGTGAGCTAGAGCAGGATAGATCTAAATTCCCTTTACAGTTGAGCCCTGCCTGTCCTCTTGAGTTTCCCTTCTTCACCTCCCTACGCCTCTGTGAAATGGAACTCCTACCCACCATAATGGCTAACAGGGGCTTCATTGATGCCTGCAAGATGTTTTGAGATTCCTGGTGGCAAGTGTTGTGCAAGCGTGAATGGAACTGATTATTATATCATGTGAGCAAACATCCACAAATTAATACCTGGCTAACGGCACGTGCAGGGTTAGACTGACATCCATCATTTAAGAAAATGTGATCCTCAGTGTATTATTTTTTCTTTTCAATTCTTGGCTGTTGCTTGAAAGGAGTACTTATTACTTCCGAGTCTAACTGTAATTTTTCAGGCTGATCAATCATCATTACTGCTTTACAGTTCAGCTAGTTCTACTCTGAATAGTTAGTATAAAACACAAAGTATTATCATCTTCATTAGATTAAGCATTGAAGCATTTTAAATGCAAATGCTGTGTAAAATATAATAAGTTCATTATAGCGGCTTACATTTTGCCATTATCTGATCCAGTCTAAACTAATTGCTTAGCAAGTTCTATTGCCATTGGGCTTTTGTTTGAAATGAGCAGTCTCGTGGAAGCTCTCTACATGCTCAGGTTATTTGTGGTG
Source organism: Bambusicola thoracicus (assembly GCA_002909625.1). Classification (NCBI taxonomy): domain Eukaryota; kingdom Metazoa; phylum Chordata; class Aves; order Galliformes; family Phasianidae; genus Bambusicola; species Bambusicola thoracicus. The sequence continues at coordinate 12,315 of PPHD01016842.1, forward strand.
CTGATTAGGACGCCCAGTTAAGAATACAGGGTCCTGAGCTATTAACGCATGAATTTTTTTTATACTAACGATCAGATAATGCTGCTTCACAGTACCTCCCTGTTCATGGCTGTAGGTTGACTGTCCCTGAATCTACCCACGTACATCTGGTTGTTAGGAGGTGATCTGAACAGGATGTTACTGTAGTGTGAGTAGCTCCACTCACTACTTTAGAATATCCTCCAGGAATGGGTACGGATTTTAGAAATGAGGTGACAGTTTGAATGTGAGCAGGGGCACATCTGAGGAACCAGGAAAGAATGAAACAACTGGAGACTGATCCCACTGGTCTCTGTTAGAAATCAGAACATATTTACAACAGAGCCACAGAGTCCAGGCTAATAGGAACTTGCTTTCGCCAAGGACAATTCCCCACTTTTCTCCATTACCTGGAGATATATTTTCCCCTTCCCAGAAGAGAAGTTCCTGAAAGCATCCAGCACTAAATGCTTCTTATGGTAGGTTAAAGGCTTTTACAGGCAATTTGCTTCAGTGCAGTGGTGGACAACTATCCACGTTGTTTGGCCTTTTGTTGCTTATGACTTCCCAAAAAAGACCTTGAACGCTTTGTTTGTTTCCTTAAGCGCAGTATGCTTTCAGCCAGCAAGTGCTGGAATTACACTTATCACACTAGACCTGTACAGCGGGCTTGGCAAGAGCTGGTCTTAATCCTTTCTTCACTATCTTAAATTATGGGGGAGTTCAGTGACCTGGTAGATATAACAATAAATTAAATTCTTTTAAACAAATTGATCAAAGAATCTTCACCAATTTCCATAAATCTTTGGAAATTGGTTTGAATTAGCCTTTGATTTAGCATTGGTTTAATATACAAAAAAAAAAAAAGTATTCCTATTCTTATGCATTTGGCAGCTGTGCTGCTTCCTGCCTCAGTTCGTGTTGCTAAGGAAGATTTATTTCCCAGAAGTTAGCCATCTCTCTTACAGCCTGTAACATCACGGTTCGCTTCTTCCCTTGACAGTGCTGTCCAGCTAACTTGCAGTGTCTGTGAAGAGCAGAATGGACGGATTTTTCTTTGGTGTAAAGCATCTTAAGTACTTCCATGTAGGGGATCTCAAAGTGCCCTGCAGTGTCAGCTGATGTACTGTTGCCAGTACGCTCCGAGGGTGAACAGGGATCTGAGTTGAAGGCAAAGAATCTGAAGTGCAGGGACACGTGCTCCTGTAGGACACTGGTGTCAAAACTGAGAGCAGAGCCAGTATTCATTCATGCTCTGGTACAGGTATTTGAACCACAAGTTTGGAGCTTACTTTTTGTTTTTGAATTCTTAGTTTTAGAACTGGGTTATGCAGAGTAGACATCCACTGATGGAAGTAATCTCTACCAATTCCAGTAGTGCATTTCATGTTGACATCCTTCATCAGTGGCAAAAATAACACTGGAGTTGTTATAACACCTTCACCACAGCTACTCTGGAGGAAGCTGGATAGGATCAGCAATAAGAGGCTGAAGGAAAGCAGACTTTAGAGTGAGGTAAAATGGGCAACATGGTTCTACCTCTCAACATGCAGAAAGTCTTGCTCCTCGCTTTGAATCACAGTGCATATTTAAAAGAAAAGGGAGGAAAAAGAGAAAACTGAATCTGTAAGGATATGAGTGGGAATGGTGATCCATCAGGAAGTTCTGAAAATGCCCAGACCCTTTTGACCTTTGCAGATTGCTGCCAGCTCCTCTGAAAGATGCGGTGGAGGTGTCTATGTGGAGGAAGTGCTACACCATGCCTGAAGTGAATGCTGCTCTCAGTAAGATCCAGCTGGTGGGATATTCTCAGAAAATTGTAAGTATCAGCGGAGCTTTCCTCAGGTCAATATTAACAGCTCGTTGCTTTCCAGCTTTTTCCCTACAAAAGCCTGAGAAATGCCTTTCCTTTGCTACTTTTCTTCTAGGTCCTGTTTAAGATCTAGATATTCTGACCTGAGACAGTAAGGCAAGATTGTATATTATTGAAATGCACCCTAGTCTGCCTCCCAGGAAGGGTTGTTGTTTGTTCAAAATCAGGAGTATCCATTTGTCTCTCCTATTCCTCAGGGGAGGCCAATTTTAAGGCATACCTGTGAATTTAGAATTGATGTCTGGCCCACTGAGAGCTTGAAGGATGTACCAAATGAATGTATCCTCTCTGTCTGTAAGCCACATCCCCTTCTGAGTTACTGTATCTCACTTCTGGGAACCTTTTGAGTGCTTTAGCCTCCGCTTTCTTTTATAGAGCAAATTAGGGATTGTAAACAAAACCTAATGGTTCAACATGAACTTCAGACACTTCTTTCCCAAGGTTCTCGGCTAAGGTTTGTTGCATCTAATGCTGTTAACGATAATCCAGTTTAGGTTGTAGAATGAACTGAACCAACAATTCAGTAGTCTGCAATACACACTTATGGGCAGCATGCGCACCATGGTGCCTGCTATTGTTGCACCCAGCCTAAGAGGTGAAAAGGTGGATTACAGTAAGTTGTATACCCAGATTTTTTGTTTCCTTTCTTGTCTTTATCGATGGGCCACTGAAGTTCAGAGACTTTGTAGATTCGTATGTAAGATAGTTTGGAGCAATAACCAGTGCAGCTAGGAACTAAATTTGATGGGTTTGTGTTTGTGTGGTGCTGCATTACAGCTGGTGAAAAAAGACCTTGAGCCATCACTGACATGGCTGCTGATGTAAATAACAGCTGCATTTTTGTCTAGCAACAAGGCAGGTTGAACGTACTTGGAATTCCTCAGTATCAGTGGGTAATTACTCTTCACTTTTGACTGTCCTCACAGTGTGGGTGAATCTCACCAAGTTTTAGGTGTGAGCCAATCATTCTTTTATAGTTACTGAGGGGGATGGGGGGGGAAGGGGAAGAGACATTCCTAGAGCATCTTTTATCTCTTCCTAAAGACAACTTTTAAAACAATGAAAGCCTAATTAGTCAGCTAACCCCAAATGTGACAATATCAAGAATGGTTTGTTGTCCATTTTCTATTGCTCACAAACTCAGAGGAATGGA
>PPHD01016843.1:0-15358 GCA_002909625.1 Bambusicola thoracicus
AAAGATACCATTCAACATTCTCTAGAGAACATAAAGCAGCAAAAAATCTCACGCCAAAGCTTAAAACATTATTTCAAATCTTCCCTTAAAAAAAAAAAAAAAGAAAGAAAGAAAAGCATGTGAGGGAGCATCATTAAGCTGGAATCCATGGAAAGAGAGTTGTGCTTTGGGGGATTTTTTGGTTTGGATATTTTTTTTAAGAGCTAAAAGAAATTTCAAGCCTCACACTTGCCTTGGAGCCTCATTTCCAATTTTTGCGGTTTTACAACCACAATTTCTTATTGCTTTTTCTTTTTTTTTCTTTTTTTCTTTTTTCTGAGAGGGAGGAGTTGTTTGTTTGTTTTTCTAAAGTATTTCTCTCTTTCTCTTTGTCGTATATGATACCCACACACTAAACAAGGAAACAAATACCAAAGAGCATGCTGAGACACCATCTATTTGAACCGAATAACATTTTCTCATCTGCATCACCAGAGCCTATAGGCTCTGCCCAGTAGGACTGCTAAAGTGAGAGGGAGACTTTATATGTCTTCCCATCCTGACACACAAGTCCTGCAGTACCTTAACTTCTCCAACAGTTTGTTTTACAGTCCACAGGCTGAGGCTGAGATTGCAGCTGTGCCCAGTAAGAAGATATAGTGAGCAGGCAGTGCCTGTTCTGACCACTAGTGAAGTGGGCAAACATCTCCAGCACAGCTGTGCCTGGAAAAAGCAAGGCCTCAAGTCTTAAGCCCTGTCTATCTCACAGCCCTCAGAGTGCACAAGTTAAACACAAAGGCCTGCTTAGAAGGACTACAGCACCTTTCAGTGATATGGACTGTAAAGTAACAAAGATGTCTCTGACCCTGAGCATATGTTGCAGACTGCCACATTGACAGCAGAGGCATCTAAGACACGTGTCAAGTGATAGACTCTTCTTGGGCATCCATGCCAACACACAACCCAGACTTACGTACTGGCAGTGGTATTGCATGCAGAGATTCTTCTCTAATTTGTAGAATGAGAATGCCTAAATTGTCAGTGTCCTATTTTTTAGAAACATTTTGTCTAGTGTTGGTAGGTACTTAGAGAAACAAAAGCCACTTCTGCATGCACAAGTCTTCCCTGGATCCCACTCGAAAAGCCTTACTACGAAGACAGACAAGAGAAAGCCAGGTTCAGACAACAACACTGTAAGCTCCTTCATCTACCGCCCTCAGTAGTTTCAGTATTTGTGAGTTTTATTCTTAAAAACTTTCATGAAGAAAGAGCAAAAGTTCGGATATTTCTGATTGCTGCAGTCCCCTGCTAATTTGTCATACTGTGTTTTTAGTTATGGTGGGGGAAAAGAGCACATCCTCTGCAGAATTTTTATGCTTATGATTTTGCAAATCGTTTGAAGTTTTAAATAAATAACAGCTTCTACCAGTAGCTTGAAATAAACAGTAAGTTTGTCCCTGGCCTGTGTACAGTGTTTCTTCAGTTTTGTGGCGGGTTTTGGCAGAGGAAGGGAGGTGAGAGTAAGATGTTTCCCTCTGACATTTTTCTTCTTTCACATAGCTAACAAATATAAATCCATATGTCTAACATCCTCAAAGTTTCAGGGAGTAAACCTTCCTATTTCCTGATCAACTCAGTGGATCCAAGAGTGGAAACAGATCTAGAAAATAGTGCTTTAGAAATACTCCTACCTTGGTCCTGAGACCAGAACTTACTGTCCACAATCTCTTTGTACTAAGGACCTCCAAGATATCCATCCTTCCAAAGGCCAATACCACAGCAATGTGATTTGATGCCCCATGGTGTGGATTATCTGTGATTCAGACTTGTGTGACACAGTTTGCAGTGTTCTCACAAGCAAAATACCACAAGATAAAATCTGAATTGTTGCTGGTTCCTAATGACTAATTTTCAACAACACTAATAAAGCATTTTACAGTTTGTTGGTTTTTTTTTTCCCCTAAGTATTTGACCCTTTACAGTTTAAAGTAAATTTCAATCACAGAAGGCATTTAGGCTAGTTCAACTGATGTTCACTACATCAAAACCTGGTGACCTTCATTTTAATGGTGAAAACAGCTCATGCTCTTCATAGCTAACTCAAGGTGGGACTCAGAAAAGAAGTTTACAAACAATTAATTGTTTGAAGACTTGTTGTTTACTTCTTAAGCCCACAAGAAAATTTATTGCTCTAATAAAAATTAAATGAAAATAAATAAAAGGAGATTTAAATTAAAGGAGCTTAAGCTTTACAAATGTGTTGTAAACGAGAAAAAGATGTAAAGACTTTTTGCGTCCTGTGGAGAGGGTGTTTTTCTTCCGTATTTTAGAGTATTATTAAAGTTTCCTGAATATAAGTAATCTATTTTACTCTCCAACTTTATACCCTTTGTTCCACAATTTGCAAAAACAAATTCCCCTTTAAGCCTTTGCTTTTCCTGACCACAGGAAAATACAGTGAATTTAAGATGCATGTTCCTAAAGCAGTATACATGTTATGATCTCAGGTGTGATCCTGCTTGAGAGCTTGACTATGCATTTTATAAATGTGTGTGAAAACACATGAAACAGAAACAAAAAAGTAAGAATCATATTCTCCCCATTTCTCTCTCTCATCATCATCTATCATGTTTTCTGTAATATCTAGCCATCCGTATTCAAACTCTGGATTTGCTCTCTTCATAGAGCCAGTCTCTCAGTCCACTGACCTTCTAACTGTTATTCTCTGTCTTTGATTTTTTTTTTTTTTTTTTTTTTTTTAATCTCACTATCCTTTGGCCATTCATTCTGTTCCCAGTATTTCACTTCTTGCAGAACTGTCTTTGCATTTCAGTTTACCGTGCTACTTTTCTCTTGACACTAGAGAGAAATATTATGCCCACATAAGCATTTATGTGGGTGATGCAAAACCACTAAACCTGAGCATGGAAGCATCTATTATTAATAAAAAACACAAAGTTCATCTGCAGATAGTGTTCATATTTAAAAGACTGGGAGTTTTGTTCTGTAGCAAGGAATGAGAATAAGAATGAAAACTGACATTTCATATGTTTTCTAAGTTTACTGAGGTGTAACTTCATCCTCTGCTTACTTTTATTCTTCCTAAGAGACACATTGTTCACCAGCTAAATACTAGGCCTCCTCAGTCACACTGAGAATTATCTAATGCTAATTGTAATCTGGTTTTTCTTACATTCTGAATATCTAGCTCAATTTTTCACAGGACTTCTTCAGAAGTTCCTGCTTCTGTGAATAGTCAAACTAAATGTCTTTCCCACATGTCCACATCTTCTGTAATTTCAGAAAGGTCTCACAGAATTCACAACTGCACTGTCAGATAATTTGTTAGTGTGCTTCCACAGCCCTCTTACACATTTGTCGTTTTTTTTCTTAGTTATGACCTGAAATTGTAGTGCTAAAGATAGCACAAATAATGGAAATGCTAAGTGACATACTTATATACTAGCCCTCCAACAGAAGCTGAGGCAGCAGATGATTACTGAAGTTTACTCTATGTTGATGGGCTCTGTAGTATGTGCTCAGAATCAGTAAGGAATCATGCTGACATTTCCTTACATGCTGTAGCTTATCCTTAACCTTGCTTCACACTTACAAACACCATTTAGGGATGAAGATACCTCTCCATTAGGTGCTATGGCAATGTAAGTAAAAAGATGCCCCTCTGCTCCAAAGTAATTACAATATGGCCACAGAAAGAGACAGAAAAACAAAGATGAAAGACAACAACAGAACATTGGGTTGTCCCATTTGTAGTGGTCTACCACTAGAGACCTGTTTTTTTTTTTAGCCATCATCAAAAAAAAAAAAAAAAAAAAAAAGAGTATCAAGAATAAGACTACGCATTTTTTTAGTGGCTAGTTACACAAAATTCTACTCAAGCACTTTGAGCAGCACAAAGGAAAACACAAAGGTAACTGCTCAAACTTAAGAACAAACAGTCAAGTTTGGCATCAGTAGCTAACTGTCTGGCCATCTTGGAGATGGCATCCTAATAGTGAGACAGAAGTAGAGAAGATAAAAAAATATTGCAAAATCAAAGAGAATTAGTTCATATTCGATAGGACAGAGAAGTTGGGTGCATCAGATGATCTGGATGAATGTGGGTAGATGAAAATGGCTTGTCTTAGTGAAGTTCTATAGTTCTATAAAAAGGTAATCCAATCTGAAAGTGATTATTTAGGAAAAGGTTTTGATTGAATATGACTTCCAGGTCAATGGCTTGAACATTTGGAAATAGAGTGATCAAGCAAGGAAGGTAATGAAAAAGATGTGGGTGAGAAACTAGAAAGCTTAGGCTCAGCCATGGTAGACTTGTGCTGGTAGCTAACATTCATCACAAATTGTTAGATGCAGACCAAAATGTGTATTATCAGCTTTGATAGAGAAAAACAGTACATTCATTTCCAGGATAAAAATCAGAAGTCAAATTTAGCAGTACGTAGGGAATAGACCCGCCTAATTTCAATCTTTTAGTTAATAAGAATCTTTCCCCTTTATTGTAAAGCATTTAACTTCTATAATTCTTACCACTGCTAGCTTCATTGCAATATAATATCAAAAGAAAAAGAAAAAAAAAAAGGTTAAGTCTGCTGAAAAGATAGACTCAGTAAAGGGGATTTTGCAGCTGAGAAACATGGCATACATTGACAGAACTCTACTGATTCTAAGATAGACCTGCCAAGATGTGTCCAAGCATCAACTCTTTTTGTATTTCCAAATACATCAAGTGTTTCCAAACCATATATTAACACTGATCTTTGCAATATCCACAAAAATTATTTATATCCTGGTTTTCTCTACATCTAGATATGTATGAGTACATATGAATACAGTACTCAGTTTTGGTGTTGGTAATCTCTCCAAAAAGCTGTGAAGCCATTTTTTTGTTTTGTTTTTTGACATTTTAAGCCATTAACTTGTGAATGAAGAATGAAACAATGAGGAACAAAAAAATGAGATATTCTTTTTTACCCATTGTATATTGAACAGAGAATATGTTTCCCTTATATTTACTTAATAGGGTTCTCCTACTCAGATAATCCAGCTGAACAATAAGCTAACTGAGGAATAAGGTTCATTCACTTCTCAGAATTAATGGTGTAGTCCAGAGAATAGCGTGCAGTGGTTTGAATGGTTTGGAAGAAACACAGCTGAACTATGTACTGCTAGCCAAACATGAAAAGTTGACAAAAGCATCTACCAAATGATAAGTATTTTGACAGTGTACTTTGCAAGAAATTATAAACAATGTGAATCTGATGCCCCCCAGTCCTGCATGTTCTACAGTTTTCAATATCTGTGCAAAAAAACTGCAAAATGTTCAGGTAAAATTGCTTTGCTCAGAGCTGATTACTACTCAGATTGTGAAGTACCAAAAAAAAAAAAAAAAAAAAAAAAAGTCTTCTGTGTCCCAGTGACCCAAAGTGGATGATAAGTTGTTTACTCGAAGACTACTTTCCTCACTACTTCAATGAATTTGTAAGAGAACTATATGAAAAACACATTCCCTGATGGCATTATACTTTTAAAGGCTCAAAACTAAATAAATTGATTTAGCATGTTATGAAAGAATTAAAGCAATATCAACATATTTTTACTATTCCAATTAGGACTATTTTTTTCATAAGGACTTGCTCTTTGCCTCTTGCCAAAATTCAGCATGGCCCCAAAGACTTGCATGACAAACCTATGTGAATGACAAATGCTATTTCTGAGCTCCTATCCAGTAGAGGCCACCTTCCTAAAAAAGAAAATGCAGAGTGATGTTTCTTTTGACACTGAGCACTCTGGGAGTTAACTTCAAATACATTTCCACTTTCTTTTAGTGCCAGTTTAACAATCAGAAGCAAAGCTTTAATCTTTTTAAAAATATATTTCCTTAATTTTTATTTATTTATTTATCTAGCATTTAATATAATACCTACAACTATAGATAAGATATATTTATATAATCCTATGAGATTTTAAAGTGTTTTGTTCCACAAAATCATATAATAAAATGTAATTGTATTACTTTTAAACTAATGTTGTGGCACAAAGAACTGATGTATTTACAGATAAATTCTTAAAATGTTACCCAGAAATGTTAAGATACACCAGATACCATTATGCATCATTTTATTCGTATGAGCTGCAATGGTATCCACATGAACCCATGCACAGCAAGGTCCAGCAAGCTACAGCGATGCTGGAGAAGAGACCCACTTGCACAAAAAGCTCTCAAGAAAGAGATCTTAAGAGATACTGGAACAATTTATACCAATCCTTCAGCTATCAGAGTCAGTCAAAACTACCTTTGACCATAACAGGGACAGGTTTTGTTTCATTAAAGTCTCTTCACTGCAGAGCAACTTTGCTAGCTCACCAGAAGTGACTTCAATTTTCTGTGAGACTGCCAGCTTGGCTACCACAATCATAACGTCCAAGCCACTAGTCAGATCATTTGTACATAAGTGGAATCCTAACATTTTGCATTTTACACACTATTTGAAATAGGGGTAATAAGACTAAATAAACGGGAGTGCATTAGTTGTCTTTGGATAGAAGGCTTAGCAATGTGTGGTGAAGGAGCTACGAGTCAAGCAGGGAGGTATTACAACATGATTCCTCCTCTTTTTTCTACTCAGCATCTCTACATCAATCAAGATGCTTAGTGCCATTGCAAAAGAACATAGTGAAATGTGAATTATCTTATGAAAATGCTAGTTGCAAACACATTTGTACTTTGCTCTCCAATTCACTTAAGTTTGCCTGTTGTGTTGTTGGGAAGATAGCCTTGACATGATAGTTAAACGTTTACTCTGTGTGATTCTGGTAAATAAAGGGCCCAAGATATTTTTATATACTTTTTTTTTTTAACAGAAAACAACTCCAGAGTTACATCTGTCATATATTCACTACAAGCTAATCTTACTTTGACAGAGCGACAGGAATTGAACCATTCATTATTCACTGCATACTGAAACTATGAATACTATATCTTCTTACTTGGATTAGAGACAACAGTTTATTTTGTAGACAAATATGATTTGATGTGTATGTCCCATAGCTTTTACAAACCTAATTGGTAAAAACTTTTAATGTAGTTTATTACTTTTTAAAGGGTTTTTCTGTTCCATTTAACATACAATAACAATCAGAACTGAGTGCATGGACAGGAAAAGTATAGTTGTGCAAAAACCTGGATTTATAAAATTCAAATTCGAAACATGACTAGAAAATAATAGTAGCATTGGCAGTAATTGTATTTCCTGTGCAGAAAGTAGACGTATATCATGCAGTTAGAAGCAAAACAAAATGTTTATATTTATGATTATACGTAACACCAAAATAAGAATATTTACTTTTAGAAGAGAAATTTGGTACTTTAGGGTAAATAATCCCTAAAGAACTTCCTTTTGAAAGAGGAACTTCAGGAAAAAAAAACACCATTAATAACAGTTTATTACCAGTTTATTACTGAGCGGGTGAGTTCATGAGAGCTTGTAGTTATTACTTTTTAAAGTTTGTCTTTCAAGATTGCATAAACATAAAGCTTCAGGTATTATTTCCTATGACTGATTCAGTCTCTTGTGTTTGGGTTCCACATCAAATCCAAACTGGAATAGCCTTATTTTCCAGTTTATTATAATGTATAAATCTGGAACAAATGGCTGATAATAATATTACCAAAGGCGGGGAAGTATTCCTTTTTCATTGGAACAAAGCAACAGTAGGAATGCCAAGATTTTGGTCAGCAAATAGACTTTCCCTTAATCTGATATCCTGCTCTAAATACAGCACAGATGAAACTTGTCCCTACATCTGGAAAGTGCCAGATGTACTGGGGGGTACAATAACCCAAGTCATAAAATAGTAACATGCTGGTTTGCCTATGTTCACTTAGCACACTAGGAAGCACAAAAGTAAAGAAGAAATCTGTTCTAATCATAATTTGAGCCAGGAATCCAAAATAGCACTGGAAAACTCACAGAAAAAAAAAATCAATATTCTACATATGTATTTGCAAATATAAAAGAAAAGAAAAATGCAGAATATGTGCACTGAATGGACACATGGGTAGAAACTGAGTAAGATATCAGACTGTCAACTTCTTTCCAGAACTCCACTATAAAAACAATAACAGAAATAATAGAAAAGATGTGCTGACTACAACTGGAGAAAAGGCAGAACATAGGTTATGTATCAAATATCATTTGATATCATCAAATGATTTTTCAGTGGATACAGCATAAGTAATGCATGCCATATACCTGAACACATCTTTCTCAGGCACTGCAGATTATTTCTTACCCAGAGAAATGCTAATCAATACAACAGTATAGGAGTCCATAAGAGAGTAAGATTTGAGCACAAACATCTTGATGAACTCAGAACCAAAGTTTATAATGGAGCCAGAAGAATCCATGCATTTGAAAAAAACATATCAGATGTGGACACTATCTTTAAAAAAAAAAAAAAATGTAAACACTCTTTTAAATTGGATGATACCCCAAAGCTCCAAGAATTTGTTAGAAAATTGACCTTATCTATTTTATAGCTGGAAACACTATCACCTCTAATTCTGGCTAAACATACATAGCTACCTTGTGGAATAGACTCTGTACGGTTGCAAAGGATTGTATAAAGCATACTACAGAAGTCTGTGAATTCAATGTTATTACCGAGTAAGGATTTATATCTGAAAACTTTTGGAAATCAGATAACACTGGCGCATCTAAACCATCAAATAAGTTACCATCAGAGCACTTAACAGATTTCTACTGATTCATACAAGTTTTTACAGCTTTTGAAATATTCTCTTTGTTAAAAAAGTAGTCACTAATTAAAGAGAAACACTGTAAAATCATTAAGTGAATATCAGCTTACACCAGCATTTATGACACTTCCCAAAGCTCTTTGCATTAGTCTAATCAGGCAGCATTAACCAAAAATCTAAGCAGATAAAATAATAAAAAAATAAATTTGCAAGATGGTGTAGAAAATATTGATATGACCAGGTGAGTCCCCATTCAGAAAATGTTTATCACAATAAGATGTGACAAGATGCAAGAAGCACAGAATTGAACATTTGGACATTCATTTGAAGATAGTTCTTTTCAACAGTGGCTACATTTTTGTTATTGATTCAACAATCCCACCACAGAAAAAGTAAACAAGTTAAAGTATTCTTTTAAAAACTCATCAGAGAAGAGATGTACTAATTATCACAGACTTCTGCCTCATCCATAGATGTGGCTGCGTGATTGAATTCAGCCCAGAAAAATAGAGTGCAAACAGAAGGCATACTGGAGAGCTGGCCCTGGCTTCAGGCCCACCATAATTGCAGTCAAACTCCATTTCCAAGGTCCACCACAACTCATTCCTCTTAAGCTTCCTCTGGGTCAGTATGACCTTTGTTAAATGATACAATAAGTGATAAAAGTGGAGACTGGGAGCACATTTGTTGTGCTGTTCAAATTGAAAGCAACCAGAGAATCTGAACCAGATTGCAGTTAAATGTAATAAATTGCTCAGATATATTACTCTGTTCCAGATGCATGATTCCTTACTGGTTATAACAAAACACAAGCCGTATTTTGTAGAGACTAAAACCAGCACATTACAGAATTCAGAAACACCACCAATTTCCTAAAAGGAAACTGCACCTGCTACAAGCTTGTCCTCATTTGACCGTACTCTGGAGATAGCACAATGGTTTAATGCAACAGCCCTTCACATTTGAAGGGTGTGGTTCAGCTCAGTCTTCAGAAGGATGAGTTTTTTGGCACAAAACTTAGCAGGTACAGAAATTGTATACACATTTTAACAACAAACAAAAGAAGAGAAAAATCCTCTGCAGATGTCTGTGTGTAACAGTGTAATTCACAGACTACACTCTGCTAGTTGCCTGAGACTGACTTACTGACTTGCACAAATGTTCTTTCAGTCTCGCAGCTCTCTTCACAAAGCGAGCAGCAGACACACTGCTTTATACCGCTGCAATACTTCCTGCTCTTTCAAAAACATTGACCCCTGAATTGTTAAAGATCAGCATGAGAGTTTAATCATGTAGCCACAGCCCTGAACACTGCAAAAGTAAACAGTCTTTTAAAGTTAAAATGTTCCAGTTTATCTTCAAGAAAAAAGGAGAAGGAGAAGGAGAAGGAGAAGGAGGAGAGAAAAGTTTTGGTTTTATTTGCTTTTTTCAAAAGACAAGGAATGCAGTAAAAATAATGGAACTGCAAAAAGAAATGAAGTCTGTCATTCACAACATCACTGATACGACGAGAGGAGACGATACAAAACCCAATTTCAAATGTGATTACTGTGGGCACTGTTAAAATTTTCATTCTTACTTGGTCTCAGCTTCTAAAATTTCCTGAGAACTTAACGGTTTTCACCTAAGAAAAAATTTAGCTGGATGCAGTGAAATTTTTGCCAAATCAAAATTAAGTAAAAGAAGGAAGGGCTGAAGAGGCAGACAACTATACTCTGGCTATACTCAGGGTACACTGAAATGAATGGGGCAGCAAGGAACTGTTTGGAAACCTGGGCTGGCATATTCTTCTGTACGTAACTTCAATAATACACATACTATCTCCAAAACAGAGCAGGAGCTACCTGCAGCATGATCACAGCTCAGCTCCTATCCACCACAACCGCCCTCCTGTGCTGTGTTCACAACAGGCAGTATCTTCTATTTTATGTCTCAGCATGTTTTCACTTTGCTGGGAGAAGTACAGCATACAAAATACTCACAGGATCTTAGCAGGAGTTGCTGCATCGTGCAGAGAGACTGGCTAAGTGGTGGGGCTTCCAAACTACTCCTGCAGCAGCCCACTTGTCTGTGGATACAGAAGAACAGACTGGTCCAGGAGAAAACTCAGAGCCAGATTTTGAATTCCCTTTTTCTTCAGGCTCTGTCACTTTCCAAATGCTTTGCTGTAGAAAGAAACATGCAGCTGATCACACAAGAGGACAAGCATAGTGCATAAAGAACACTGCAGACCTGCTTATTGGGGATCTAGGCTGACAGCCCCTAAAGAGCACTGTCAGAGGAAATAACATGGGATTGCCTTCCTACATGGGACAGATGCTTGAACAGGAACTAGTCAGTGACTCTGAGATCTGAGAGAACTCTGAGAGAGAAGTCTCTTATCTACCAGAGATTAGCTGACCAGTAGCTTGTACTAGCATGGGGCAGGGTCACTCAACTCCCAGCAAACAAAAATCTCAGCAGAAACACAAATGGAGGAACCCCTACATTGAACAACAAGACACCACATCCCAGTAAGATCCCACAGGGGCAGAAGTTGCTGCCTTATATAAGGGTGAGCTTGGCTCCTACCTCTCTGCATGGCAGGGATTCTCAGCTCCCAAGGAGTTCACAACTTGGAGGAGCTGCGAGAGGTTGCCTCTGGCCATGGGTGTGGCTTTAGTGCTGCTATAATTTCCTGGCTCTTCTCTTTCTGTTGTCCATGTCAAGAGTTTTGAAGTGGCACTGTTACTTATTTCTAAGCGCAGTTGCCACTGATGCTGAACAGTGATCCATTGTTCCTATTGTTGCTTCCGCACTCAGTGGTTCATAAAAACAATGGTTAAGATGCAACTTCAGCACAGGGAGTCCCAAAACTGCTGACTGTCAGAAGCTGGGAAAGTATACCAGCAGAAGTAGTCATTCTATACTCACCCTGTTTCTTACACTTGTCCATAAGGATATTCTGCTGACTGCTATCAGATACAAAGTCTTGGAACCTTGGGTCCAACTGCGGATTGCTGTCCTTCTGCTCTTCCTCTGACATTTTCCTGACCAACACTCACAGTCAAAGTTCAAGTTTCTTTCTACTGGCAATGCCAGTGTCCTTTCTACTGTTATTTAAAAACTGCAGTCAAAGTGTAATACTTTGGTTTTCCATGTAAATGTACTTTCCAGACTGTACTGCGTCAACTGAAGTAACCACGCCATGGAAGCAAACCAACCTTTGCTTAACAATGAAGAAAGACCTGAAATAAATATTGGAATGTATTCATATACTCTATTTCAGATGTATATACCTCAAAAGGAAAAAAAAAAAAAAAAAAAAAAAAAAAAAGAGAGAGAGAGAGAGAGAGAAAGAGAAACCTACATTCTGTCACTTGGTTTTCATGAAAATTTCAAACTTCAACAATAACAAAGAGAATATTTGAAGAAGTGGAAAATGGAATACTTAAATGGAATGGAAAAAAAAGAATGGAAAATGAGAATATTTAAATTTCACCAGCATTTTTCAGCTTTTGATAAAATGTTAAATGGATGTTTAATTTAGCTCTTTTTTTTTTTCCATTTTGAAATCCTAGTTTCACCAGCTGTTTTATTTTTTCCCAAAAGGAAAATGAGATAAATATTTTGAAAACCTTAAGAAAGTGGCATTGTTTTCTGCCAAAAAAGTGGCATTGTTTTCTACCAAAAAAATGCCCCATTTTATTAAGAAATTCTGAATCAGTGTGGGTTGTTTTTTCAGAAAAAAAAATCAAAAACTGTGTATTAAAAAATAAAGTAAGATTTTTCATTAATCATTACTCATAAAGAATAAGAGTATGATGCATGTGCAATAGAGTAACTGATTATCAGAACTGCACAACTTTGCATTTTAAGCATACGGTGTAAGATTATTAAGATTCCAAAGCAAAATACAGATTTTCATGTTAATTTTGAAGGGAAAGTTTTAAGGTGAGAGAAACCAATGCTAATAGGACACTAATGCACATACCGGACAATGTAAGGACAATGGGGAAAAGCCTGCATGGTTTCAAAAGAAATATTCTTTAAACTATTTAATGAAACAATTGTTCAACAGATGCTTCCACTTCTGTTAAATAAAGAGTGATTCCCAAAGGAAACAAAGTTCAGTGGGATTCAAATACTCATGAATTAATATGCTTTGGACATAGAAAGATATTTGCTTCCCCAAGAATTAGTAACTTATCAATATGAAAGAATTAATGCAATCCATTGTTATCACAATAAATAATGATAACTGAATATACATTTTACTAAAATTATTATGACAAAACATTTGTCATAGCATAACTGTAAATTGCAAGTATACATTGAATTGAATGACAAAGGCAGCTACCTGGAATATTCAAAACAACACTCATTAAAAAAATAAATGAAGTTAATGACAAACTAAATCTTAAAACTTAGGCAATGAAGGAATTCATAAACAGATTTTTTTTTTAACAATAAACTTTGTAAAAGAGGTATTTTCAAACAGATATTACCATGCAGATTATATTACTGAAACTGTGTCTACATCTTTAAACACTTGGAGAGGTTCATTTCTGGCCTACAATTCAAGTCATAGGTCATACCAGAGCTTTGGATAAACAATGCTCAAAACAGACTAGAAGAGCAATCAAGAAAGGGCTAAACATCGAAAAGAAAGAGTAACAATGAAATGTTGATTTGCCCCTGTGTGGCAGATTAAGGAACCTGTACAGAACGGATGTCACATTTTTTTAGCAATAGATGTACCCAAATTTGCTTTTGGCAAAAAATGCTTAACTGCTGCTGTTTTTCATGAAGTCAATGAAGACTGAGTTAGATAATGAGCTGGCATGCACTGCTGAAATGTTTACTGTGTTCCTTAAAGTAAGGGGAACATGCTGGTTCTTAAACTAATTTGTTTTTTTTTTTGTTGTTGCTGGCTTCCCCCTTCTCTCCTCTACAATTCTGTTCTTCCTATCTTTAGAATAAACAGAAAATGGATGAACCTTTTGATTAATTTTTATTTTTTATTTTTATTTATTTATTTATTTACAATTATACAACTGAGGAATCAGTAGTTTCCAAATGGCAAACAACTGAGCCATGTCAAGAGCCATGTTAATCTCATGTGTTTGCTCCATTGTTAACAATGAAGGAAGGGGGGTGAGGAGAACAAAATAAAATCTGTCTGTTCTGGCCGAAATGCAGGACATGAACAAGGAGAGTTTCCACAAACAATGTAGTCTTTTTCTTCTGGTTGGGGGAGGTGATGGTAGCAGTACTTTTGTGGAAAGAGAAGCTGCCCCCATCTTGCCAGTCAATACAGCATTCAGAAAATTTATATGGTGGGAAGAATTTCCCAGCCATTGTTAACTAGGAACTTGATTTGAAAATGCAGGTTTTAATTAAAATTGGCACTTCCAAGCTTCATGCTGGCATCCACCATCTTGCTAAACACTGAGCTCATTTGTGGTTCCAGCAGTTTGCAAACCCACTGTCAGAGGTGACAAACCAATTCCCATCCTGCCATCCTTACTCAGTTCTCAGACCTCATCCTATCATGAGCAAATGGGAAATTTACTCCAGTAAACACAAAGCAAGGACTGTGGGATGTGGCCTCATTTGGCTAGAATACGCAGATCCCAGACTTTATTACTTTTAAGGCATTATTAACAGGCAAGAATTCTTCAGAAATGTTTGGAAGAAAAGAGGGTCAGTTATTTTCAAGGCTTCTGCATGCTTCACTACCCTCAAATATCCACAACCATCATTATGGCCAGAGATCCCACTCTTCATTTTAAATTTAATTCTTTTCTAACCTATACACCCTGGGACTAGTATTCAAAGGTAGAAATTCTAAAACATTAACCCCAGCAATAAAAACTTTTGGATATATAAGATGTAAAATTTGTCTCTTTCATGCAAAAGGACAAAAAAGCTCACTAGATTTAATGAATATATTAGCATTTGCAATGTGTTCTGACTTGAGGGATCCCAGATGAAAAGCACAGTTACAGATGTGCTTAAGTAACCAGTAAAATATCTTCTCTGAATAGGAGATAACACATTATTTAGGACCCGTTTCAGAATAGCTCTTTGAAAAGAAAAAAAGAAAAAATATGTATTTTTTCTAGCTGTACATATCCTAAAATCTTGAAGAACAAGCTGGGAGGGTGAATTTTCTATTTTCTTTTATTTGATTAGGAATGATGCCTTTAATATGCCTAACATTGTTGGTTTCACTACAAAGGATTTCGCTTCATCTTACAGCAGAAGCAAAATATTATGCAAATTGAATAAAGGACTTCACAAGACTATCCAGCTCATGTGAATACTAGCTAGCAAAGAAAGCTGTTGCTGGCTTTTGAAAAATCTGTCAACAATTAAGCTCATCAAAAGGAAATTCATAAGCCGATTTAGCAGAAATGTCTCACAAAGCCTGAAAACTGTAAGGTACATTCATATATTCAGCTCACTTAAAGTTCTATTCATGAATTAAAGTAATTACCAAAGATCCATATATTTTTACTAAAAGCTTGCTGAATGCATAACTCCAGATATAGAAAGAACCTCAAGATTTCTAAATTACTGCACTTTGGAGTCATTTGTAGAATTATCTTACAACAG
>PPHD01016844.1:0-12403 GCA_002909625.1 Bambusicola thoracicus
TCTGACATTCTCCTGAAGTTTTCCTAAGCTGGGTGGATTTTCCCTGTCCTGTGCAGTGTTTACTTGCTAGTGTTGTCAAGTGGCTGTGGTATTGCTGTGCCATGCAAGTGATGCTCACAGCTTTCTACATTGTAGAGCAAGTGAACCTACTACATCATGGAAATGAAACTGCAAAAGGTGAAATGAGGCTTTGGAACTCAGGGGTCTGAAAAACATGATGTCTCTCAATGAGGGAACTGTGAAACATAACAGGGCTCAGGCCCTGCATGGCCAGTAAGAGTTGTGGTTGTGATGTTCAAAGGGACTGCTCTGACTAGCCTTAATCCTGCAGGATGGATCTCCTCTGGCTTGGCCTTGCAAAGTTTCTAAAAACATCCATCTCATTGAAGTAGATCTTGAGTTACAGAGATCCATGTGAAGTGGAGAGCCAGTCCTGCAGAAGGTCGAGCTGAAGAACAGACACTGAGGATCTCAAGGGCTTATTTTTCTTAAGTTCTGCTATGAAAGGAAATTGTAAATGGAACTCTCCATTCCCGTAGGGCTTGAAGGAGGGCAAATGTCTCCAACAGCTTCTGCACCAGCTGCTGTGCCTGAAGTGCAATGGGGCAAGTTGTCTGAGTTCTGGCACAAGAAATTACCCCTGATGGGTTTTGTCTGCTGTAGATGTGGTTGTACTGGCATTTGCATATGTAAGAAATTCAGATAGCATCAGAATATTCAGTCTTAATCTTCTTTTAAGTTATAAAATGATTTACAGATTACTAAGGTGAACTGAGGCTGACATGAGCAGAGCAGAAGTTAAGTGACTGGGGGCAGCTGGTGATCTTTCCACAGCCGCCATAGCATTTAGGCTGATCTGTGACCTGAGCCGTGTGAATGATGACCGGTTTGGGATGCTCACAGTGGGTAACTGATGAAAATGAAGAGATACAATAAAACCCTTAGCACTGGGATGCAACAGTTTGATGAAAGGTAAATATCTGAATCACGGAGAGAAAATAAGTTGCGTGCAGGTTGAATTCTGGATGTCTCTGGCTTAGCCTGGGGCTGTGGGAAGGGCAGACAATGAGCACACCATTGGCTCCCACACAGGGTCAGCCAGGATCACAGTGAGAGATAATGGACAAAGGCAGCAGGCTCGGGGACCTTACATGCAGTCTCCAAAGAGAAACAACCTTCAGTCTGAGACCTTGATGATCAAAAGGAGTCAAAACACAGAACCTTTGAGAAGAGGCGGAAGGGGAAGATCGCTTATCGTGAGCTCCCTATGGGGACAAATTGACAGAGGCAGGAGGAGGGAGGTTGCAAAAGGAATTAAAATAAATCCAGTCCTCCTAGACCAGGAGGATGACACACCTAACTACTGTATGCATGGACAGTTTCAGTGTTTTAGAGATACGGTTTATCTGAAGGCTTTCATGTGCAAGTAAAAGTTAACATTTAAATTGGCCATTCATGAGCACTGTCCTTGACACTGGGGAAAACAGAAGTAGTTAGGTATGAAAGACTAGGGAAGTCATAATTAATAGTCTGGAAGGTGGAGACAGGGCTCTGACTGAAAGCAGAAGAATCGTATTTCAGCACACACACACCAAAAGAACAGCTAGAGGCTTTGGGTGTGGGAAGAAACCTACTGAGACTGGTGAGAGGCATTCTTCAGCTACAGCAATGCTAAGAAGCCACTTTTTCTTTCAAAATAAATCTGGAGGTTTTTTTCTTTCCTTTCTACTCTTCTTCATGCTCCATGTCTATGACTTCACCTTTCTCTGTCTCCGCCTTTACGACACATTTAATCCTCCCAAGGGTAGTGTTTTATGCAGGGAGATGTTTCATAGTTGCATCCACTGATCGTTCTTGTACTCCAGCGAGTTGGGAGATGTCCTGTGAAGGCATTCATGTTTCCTACAATTGTGATTTAACTTAATTATTGCTGGAGTTAAGTTGTTTGAAGAAGTCTTTTGTAAGATCCTTTTGAAGCTTTTCTTTCTGACGGAGGTACAGCATTGCTGTGGGAGTGGTGCCCTCTTTCAGCTGCATGGCTCCTACCTTTCAGCACGCTCCAAGCTGCCAGGCACTGACAGCACGTTTCTGGCACGCCAACCCTAATGCCATCGTAGATGGCTTCTTTTAGCAGCAGCCATCTGCTGCCAAATTACTTTGCCAGTGCTCTTCTGATTTCTAGGCAGCCTGAAATGCAGGACAGGCGTGCTCGAGAGGTTTGACAGAGGGCATGTCAGGCTTGCCAGTTCACAGGCGGTGCAACAGCTCAGCACGTGCAACACACAGTGCTCTTCCCCTCTGGCCCAACAGCCATAGGCATTGCTTCTTCACTGCCAGCAGCCAGAGCCTGATTTTGCACTTTGTGTCCCTGAGTGTACCTTTGCCCATTGCTGAGCCTGAGTCACAGAGCTTCACCCTCTGAGCCCCCAGCAACCCCCGCGCCAGGCTGCACCAGCACTCTCATTCCTTTCATCACGGATGTCAGTTGCAGTGATTCCTTCACATTCTTCTGTCCTCAACTCTCTTTACTATTCCAGTGAATTTCCTTCTTATGGGAAAATTTCCTGACTTTGTATAGTGTGGATTTTCTGAAGAATTCATAAGTTGCAGGACATCTACTCATCTGCATGACTCTGTTATAGTTTCTATTTCTACACTACAAGGAAAGAGAGACTCCAGAGACAAACAACTTGATTTTGTTAAATTAAAGCCTCTTTTGGGGTTTTCTAGTAAGTCTGGGTTTGTGCAATGTTGAGCTGAAAGTTTATTTTGTTTGGTTTCCTGGCATAATCCAGCCCAGCGTGTTCACTTCTTTTGCAGGAAATCCTTCCAGAAACATACTCAGTAGCAACAGCCAAATGCTGCCTCTCCGTCTCAGGCACAGACTGAGCCTGCAGATATCACAGGTCAGCACACAGCATTTGCCCCGCAACATCATCCTCTGCTCTTCTCCATCAACAAGGGCTGAGCAGTGCGAAGAAGAGGACAACAGATGGACGCGGTATGTGCCCTGCCCCTTGTAGGTGCTGGGACAAGGTGCCAAAGCGAGGCTGTGGTCTAGCACCAATGAACGGCTTTAAAGGAAAGCAAATGTCCTCCCATTCACAATTTTGTTTTGAGAAAGCATCTTGCACTCTTGGCTACTCCAGTTCCATCTGAACAAATTGCAGAAAGCCACTACCAACCGAAGAAGTTGCATGTGGGACTTTAGAAAACGTATTCACTCTTAATTCTAATTTTCAAGCATTGTAACTATATATTTGCATTTGCAAATAAGAAGTGAAGGTGTAGCAAGAATATCATTTTCTTCAACATAAACATACAGTAGTTTTATTGTGGAGAAAATTAAACACTTCATATTGTGCTGGTACACATATGTACAAGCATTGCCTAGATTTTCTTTTCAATTTATATTGTCTTGCATTACAAATTGCTACTATCTCATCTCGTTTAACAAGCCTATGTTTCGGAGTGCCACGGTGACATATCCTTCTACAATGAGTGCTTGTTTTTATCTTTCAAGTGATATTTAACGAGTTTATTTCCTTTTCATCTGAGCATTTAAAATATCTGGCTGAGTCATTTTTATTTACAAATCACAGACAAGGTTTGAATCATTTCCTCTAATTGTTTTGGTTTTTTTAAATCATGTTTTTCTTGAGATACAGTTTAAGATAGCCAGAACAATGACATTCTCATGTTGTTTTCTGTATATTTCAACACCCTCCTGGACAGACAAATGTGTGTTCAGCCTCATCTCTCCAGTAGATGTCATCATGACAATGGAAAATATTGCCGGAGATGCTCGTGATGAGATGCCCTGTGCCAGGGGAGGAGAAAAGCTTTGCTTCAGTAGACTTTGTTTCTGTTGAGACGATAGTTCTCTCAGTGGTTCGCATTCAGAGAGAGCATTTCAGTTTTATAATGCTCTGAAAAGCATGGTGAATATCAAAACAGTCATCAGTCAGGTCTGATGGTTTGTGGCAGTGGTGGTATACACTCAGAAGGTCACAAATACAGATGTATACATGCAGACATGCACACACAATACACAGTTTATCAAGTGCTTGGGTTTTTTTTTTCAGCAGCCATATGGCTTTGTTCATTTGGCATCCCTTGCTCGAAGCCATCGTACTCTTAACTCTTACATAAATGTATTTCTTTTTTTCCCCCGCATCCCCCTTACAAGTAATTTCCCCAAAGGAAAACCAAAATCCTCCTACTTCATTTCTACCACCGGTGAATCTTCGCACCTGTCAGCCCCTGACCTGCTGGGCATCCCGTCCATTCTAAGATTCACAGCTTCTTGAGTGAGTGATGTGCCTTACCATGCTTATTTTGCGGTGAGTAAATCCACAACCCTACAGTATAACTGGCTATAATTTTAATCTGTCAAACAGAAAGCAAGCCCCCAGAAAAGGCAAGGGGCAGGTCAGTCACTGGCAGTCACATACACAAGGGCTGCAAGGTTGGAACATACACATAGAGAAAAGACTTAGAAAAATGTA
The DNA here is from genome assembly GCA_002909625.1 of Bambusicola thoracicus. Lineage (NCBI taxonomy): Eukaryota > Metazoa > Chordata > Aves > Galliformes > Phasianidae > Bambusicola > Bambusicola thoracicus. The sequence goes on from PPHD01016844.1 coordinate 4,509, forward strand.
TTGAAAATGTGTTTAGCTATTGTCAAATGCTGGACTGACTTTCTCAGGCAATAGCATCTAAGATCAGGAAGTCTTGGCTTAGAAAAAGGGTACCTTTTCCCCCCTTGGAAGCCCCAACAGTCTGATTGCATATAATACGTATCTAATGTGTGTGGTTCCTTTTTAAATTCAGACAGTGCTACACTCATGTTCTTTGTGACAGAGTGGTATAATGGTAAGATGCCTTCAGATAGAGTAGGACACAAGCTGAGCCGTGTGAAGCAAGAAGGCTGCTGGGCTGAAATGCAACTTTCTAGAAATCAACAGGGTGCAGCTATACCAAATACCAAGGCCATAATTTGAATGTTCTCTTTTCTCTGGATAATAGCCCTATGAATAATAAGTTTTTCTTCTTTAAAATGTCAGGCTTTGAGGGAGTACATAGCAAGAAAGCAGGGCATTAATGGCCTGATTAACTGAAGAGTCTGCTTCTCCTCCTCTGTGATCAGCATTATTAGTTCTGGGAAAAATGGCCAAATGATTAGACCAGATTTGTGACCTCCCACACTAAGAGGAGAGAAAGCCTCATCGGCAAGGTCTTTTTATTGTTCACATTCTTAGAAAAAATAAGAAGTGGTGGAAATGTTCTCCTTGGCTAAGTAGAAAGGCTTCTCTGCTGGGAGGAAAATGAAGCATTTAGTCAACATAAACAGCTGATGCTCTTGTCCGAGCAAGGACAGAAACCTGGTCTAACTGTTTGAGTAAGTGAAACCGTCTCTTAAAGTAGCAGAAAAGCCCCATAAGCATCTATAAAGATAAATGGAGAGAGAGGAATGCAGAGACTTGCTTAAGTTTGGGCACTGTCAAAGTAGTGTGGAGCTGGCAAAAAACAAACAAACAAACAACAAAAAACCATCCTTGTCCTCATGAAAAATGTGGATATTTTACTTCCAGAATTAATAATAAAGCAGTAAAAAAATAAAAATAAAAATCCCTAATAACATTGTAAGGCCTGGGATGATGTAGGTAATAACTTTAAAAGCAGAAGTCAGAAAATGTAACAGAAGTCATTACCTCATGACTAGTTTGCGTTTTTCTTCAAGTGTGTGTCTTCTTTGTTATAGGTATACACCTATTTAAGAATACTACATTGCCATTAGCAGTGATTCCAGTCTAAAGGCTGTAATTTACACTTGAGGTGTACAAACACAGTAATTTAGCACTTGAAGTTTCACTTAAGTCTTAAAACAGTCATTCCTTTGAGAGGAGAGGATAAGTGCTGCTGATAGATGCCCAAAAGATCCCAAAGAGCTATCATTCAGCTCTCTGCACCTGCCTTAAAGCAGGATCAAATACACCTGAACTGTTCTTGAAAGCTGATGGTGATTCCACATTTTCTCCCCACAGTCTGCTCCAGCTGCAGTGCTGTCTGCAAAGCTGGGGCAGGACTTCCCCACAGTTACCTTCTGCCTCCCTTGCTGTGGTTTAGCCCTGTGATATGTTACCCTATCTGCTCTATGATAAATACTGCCCGCTCTCAGGGTACCACATCATTGCCATCATCAGTACGTTGAGGAGGTAGCAGTGAGCTTGGCCCTCACATACACTGAGCACCATCAGGGCAGCTCTGTCCCACCCTGATCCCAGGGGTAGGCAGGTGGTGGAACACAGCCGGGCTCACTCCCCAGGAGCAGCGTAGGGCTTTATGACTCACATCTGACCATCAGCATCTCCCAAGAAGAGCACACAGCTGACAGCCCTCGGGAACCCAGCTGTTCATCTTCCTATAGGCAGGCAGCAAGGCAATACGTATGCACATTCGCTATACTGTCAACATGCTCAGGCATGCGTGGTTTGGGAGGGGAATTTTCTGTAAAAGTAACAGTTAGCAAATATCTAAACAACCACAACAGCACAAAAATCCTCATACTGCCTTGGATCATTGTTTTCTCCTCATCTTTCTCCCTTTCCTTTCACAGCACCTCCACCAGCCCTCCCTGCTCCTCATTTACGCAGCGAGAAGGAACCCCTTGCAGGCACCACAAACAGCTGTGGTTGGGAAGAGGAAATCTAGCTCAGCTGTGATAATTAGAATAGCTGTGATACTTTAATTGAGCTGCTAATACCAGTGCAGGGATGTTGCATAAAAGCCTGGTGGCTGGCAGCTCTCCTTTAGCCCTGCTGATGGTAGGGCTGTGGAGCGTGTGTGTGCTGGGTGTCTGCCCCCTTCCTTTCAGCTTTCCCCCCTCAAATACAGCCCCTTCTGGCTCCACTGTAATGCTGTGCAGTTGCATGTATGTTCTCTGAGAGCAACTCTGTGTGTTTCTTCTCTTTCTCTCCCTTATCTTGAGAGCTGGTTTCTACAGCTCCAGCCTGCATGGGCACGGGTGCAAGGCCTGTGCCAGTCTCCTCAGGCAACTAATCTGAATAGTGAATGTAGATACAAACCTACATACGTGATTTCAGCCTTTGCCTGGTGCTTGTGGCAAGCCTGATGCAATATGTTCTCGGAAAAGTGTGAGGAGGAAGTAATGGACTTCCTTGCTCTTCTGCAGTAAGAATAGCTCATTCATTATTTATCTTCACCAGAGTTTGGTTCCTGTATTTTTGTTGAATTTTGCCTTGCTGCAGTGGCAATCTTTTTCACTTACTGAATCCCTGTAGCAGCTTCTTGAAGCTTATCAAAACGAGGGGACATCGTGTATTATTTCATAGTGTCATAAGCATGATTCCTATCTGCAAAACAGTGATATGGAATGTGTTTAGAAAACTAGCCTTCAAAAGCAGATCAAACTTAACTTTGAGTTTCATTTACATCACTTTAAACTCTTTAGAAACTCTGAATAGTGTTCTTGTAAGAATATTTCTCTGCAATATCAGCACACGGAGGCCTAGTAGTGTCAATTGATTCTAGGAAAGCTAAAAAGAAAATCTACGGGGAACTCCAGGTTGCCTGCAAGACTCCGAGTCAGTAAAAATCATAAGATAACATTGGTTATTATTTTGAGTAAGTGAAACTTAGTGTACTTCGTAATGTAAAGGAATTTTTTAAGGTTCTGTGCCAATGCATCATTTCCTTAATCTGAGATTGTACTTAAATCATAGAATCAGAACATCCTAAAGGTTGGAAGAGGTCCATTAGGATCATCGAGTCCATCTCCTGGCCCAACAAAGGACCACCCAAAGACCAGTATGGCTGAGAGCACTGAAAATGGCTGTCCTCAGCCAACTGATCAGTGCAACCTTTATGGAGACCTTCTTTCTTGAGCATTTTACTTCTAAAGGCTATACGGTAGTATGAAAAGTTGGAGGCTGAGATCTTCAGTGTTTGAATCAAACAGATGTTAATGGTTTTTCACTTTCCCAGAAGATCTGGTGAGGAGCTTTCTGTCACAGCAACTTTCTGTCACAACATGGATTTGATGGAGTTTAACTTCTTGCAGGAGCAGAGCGGTTTCATTTACGTTTGCAAGGAAAAAGCTATCAAAATATTTTATTTGTGGTTAAAGCTGAAATATTAAGAAGAAAGCTGTAAGTCAAAGCTGAGCGTCTGACACTGTCAAAATAATCTGTCAGTCAGTTGTTTCCCAAAATAAAAGTGGCAGAATTTGTGTTCTGCTGGAAGTGGTGTTGCTTTTTTATCCCCTTTTGAAAGGGGATATCAGAATATCTGTTTTTTCTTCCTAGCCCTGCAATACTACTACTATATATATATTTCAGGCTTTTAACATGTTTTGGTTACTGGAACTGTTTTCAAGGAGAACGTCACACCAGGAGCCTCCAGAGTGCTCTGTGTTTGTTACCAAGCTTTTGCAACCATACTGATTAGAAGGATGACTTGGTGTTTGCTCGTGGTCCCAATTAGAGGCTCTTTAGCAGAGCAATTTCTGGATGTCGTTGACCATGTTAGCTGATTTTCTAATCATGGCTAAGATGCTCTTCATTCTGAAGTGAGCACTGTTCCACCCTGACTGAAATTGTGTTGCTCTGCAAAGGTGCTATCAGAGGGCAGCCACAGCGAGGCTGGGACAGAGGGCTGATCAAATGCTGCTCCTGCAGCTCTGTCTCTGTCCCCAAACAGTGCCCCTCTCAATGTCTTACAGCTACGGATTTGGTATCAGCTCAGATGACTGGAAATATCTGCTGTTTTTTCCCCATGTCCAGATGTGCTGTTTTTTTTTTTTTTTTTAAACAATGAATTGTGCTTTAAAAACATGGTCATATGACGGAGATTACAGTTGTTAAGTATTCACTTATCAAGGATTTCTATTTTTGAAGAGGCAGACAACTCCATTATAGTTTGCGATCTATATATAAGAACTTACAACGAGAAGCACGTACCAAAAATAACCAAAATGGGCTGGACCTTTAAGTTCCAAACTCTTTTCCTGAGCAATGAGAATATTATACGTAATCGAAAGGAATCTGCTTCCTGGAAAACCTCCCTCTGAAACAGCCCTGAGCTGCCCTGACGACTGGGGAAGCACAACAAGACTTTGGATGCTTTGTAGCCCTCCCGTTAGAGGACAATTTGCAATAGATTTTTAATGGGGGAAAAGGCTGCCACAAACATAAGGCTGAAAGGGGGTAAAATGGCATATGTGTTCGTGCACGGAATTACCGATAGTTACTGAAGGGAAGATGTACTGCAGTTTGGAGCATTTAGAGTATTTAAGGCTTATGTCATAAGGATGCCTGAAGCACTGCAGTAATTGAGGTATTCAAATCTGCTGAATGAATACCAGCTGAACTGTTTTCTTTAGATAACGTGACTTGAAGCTGCAGAACTGTCAGTGTATCTCATATGCTGCGTGTGAATTGTTTGCCTTTTATTTGTGTGGTGATTCACTACTTTTACTAATTGTTAGAGCTGTAACGCATCAGTATCATTAATAACTAATGACAGCATGATCTCACTACATCTCCTGCAACCGGCAGGGTCACTTGGCGTGTCAGCTGTGTCACAGCCCCCATCAGCACAGGGACAGTCCCATTCTCCTTCCTGACGCTGTGCGCACGCCAGGTCTGAGAATACAGGCTAACAAATTGGGTTTTAAGCTCCTTTTGATTGCAGCATTGCACGCTGCTCCCAGATCAGCAGGACTGAGCATGAAACCAGGTCCGGAAACTGAATCCTGCTTTTAAAACAGGCTTTTTTTCCCCCACTTGTTTATCTTCGTATTGAATCAGGTCAGCAGTTCAGGTAGTTGTTTGGTCACAGAAACTGTGGGGGTCTTAGGAATAGGTGGGAAGTGTTGTGGTGGGAGCTGCTTACACCTGCACTGTCGCTGGCAGGAAGTTGTGGAAAAGCAAAGAAACTCTGTTACTTGACAATGAACAGAAGGGAGAGGAGCGTTCAGCACTCTGGCTCTGATTCAGATGTTCTTTCAAAGGTTAAAAAAGAAGCCAGCACACTTAACATTCTATTTGTCTGTTCCCGGGATGTCATTTAACTGTCTCTTCATCATGCTGTAGTGCAGTAACAAAGCTCCCTCACACCCCTGTTGGAACCAATACCATCTTTCTTGTCAGACCTTCCTATCCGCTGCTGTAGAAGCTGACACCATTAGGACTTTAGACTACAAAAGCAGTAGGAGTAACACAAAGAGAAATAAGTTCAGAAAGGCATTCATGTTCCGAAAGCAGCCTTCTTGTCTCTGTGTTAGAAAAGATCCTTGAAAATAACCCATCGCCTATGCATTAAAACGATAGGGAAGGCCCAGGAAGGACACCCTGTGGGACCCGGGTGCTGTGTGGGCTCTGTCAGTGCTCAGCGTTTGGCGCCGACCGGCCGCTGCAGGCCCACCACACCGCAATTAGATTACCGATTAATTTAATCTCTGTTAATTCCGGGGCTCATCACAAGCATGTGCTCCCGAGGATTACTGAAACTTAATCCTCAAAGCGTGCCTGCAAAGAAACTCTGTAACGTGCAAAGTATATAAACTGCGCTATAATTGAAACACAAAGTAGAGAACTATACTGCGTTCAGCTTTATTTTAATTCTTCGGAGCAGTCTGAGGCTTACGACAGTAAAAAGTGGCCAAAAACGGGGAAAAGGGAGAAGTGATCATAGCCGAGAAGGGCCGTGGGGTGGCGAGGCACGAGGATGCCACAGCCTCGAGAGCCGCGCGGCCGGACCCCCAGCTCGGGTTTCGGCGTCTCGGTGACATTCTTCTCCCCAATCCCGCTTCCTCGGTGGGGTGGGCGGTTGCCCGCCGCCTGAGTCACCCCGGCTTAGTACTGCAGAGAACGCACACTCGTCCTCCCACCGCCCCTCGCCTGCGAGAGGCCGCGGCGCCGCCCGCCCCCCCGGGTGCCCTCACAGCCCCGCGGGCCGCCCGCCCCGCCCCGCCCTCCTCGCGGGGCGGCGCCACCCATTGGGGGAGAGGAGGGCGCGGGCGCCCGTCCGCTCCGCTCTGCCACCCCATTGGCTGGCGTCACCGCGCTCCGCCCGCCCATTGGCTGCCGTCGCCGCCAGGCAGCGGCCGCTCGGGCGGTGCCTGCCCGCCGCCGCCCGCCCTTAGCGCCGTCGCTCCCCGCGGGCGAGGGAGTCCGTGAGCGGCGGCGGAGGCGCCGCGGGGCGGGCGGGCCGAGCGTGAGTAGTTGCCCGCTGCCGCCGGGCCAACTTTTGAACGCCGCGCGGGGCGCCGGCAACCCCCGGCACCGCGTGGGACGGTGGCGGCCGTTGGGTAACTAGCGGCGGCTGAGGCTGAGGGGAGCACGGCGGTCCCGCGCGCGTCTCCTCTTCCTTCTCCTTTTCGTTAGCGGCCGGGCGGGGAGGGGCGGCGGCGGGGCTGGGCGGGGCGGAGGGGCTCCGCTGGGCCGGCCACGGGCGCCGGGCGGGCTCGCCCCGCTCTGAGAAGGCGGCGGGCGGTGAGACAAAGGGGCTGCCCCGCGCGGGGCTCGGCTGCGCGGCTGCACGGGGGAGAGCGGCTCCGCGCGCTGCCGACGCCTCGCTTCTCAGGCGCCTCTCCTGTATCGTTGTTAGAAATCTCTATCGCGGTGTCGACTTCGGCGTACGCGGCCGGGGATGTAAGAGGCGGCGGCGACGGTTCTCATCGCGGAGAGCCCGCGGTTGCGGTCGGTGAGTAGGGAGTGCCGGCCGCCTGCAGGACGCCGCGCTCTTGCGGGCTTCCCCGCTGAACTTGGCTCGCGCTGAACCGCGGCCGCTCGTCCGGTGCTGCGCCTCGCTGCGTGTGATCCCCGTTATCCCGAAAGGCGGCGCGTTCGCCGCTTCGCCCGTTCGGTTCCGACTCTGTCCCGGAGGAGCTCCGGGGAAGTTGCGTGCTCCCAGCGATCAGATCGGTGCGCTTGAGCGGTGTGTGACTCGTCGGCGCTGATCTCTGATCGGATCTAATGTAAGCTGCTAGAAGATGACCGCAGAGGAATAAAATTGAGCTTTCTATGCAGCGATTGCCGCTAAGCAGTCCTGTCGGCTGCAAGTTCTAATCTAGCAATTAAGGTTTCTCTCTAAAGCAACTGGAATAAATGGCACCGCTGGACAGTTTCACATAGCAAAGCGTAGGGCAACATCAGTGATGGGCTTTCATTGCGTCTGAAAGAGCTGTCTGCAGTTCTTGCCTCCAAAAACGCGTTTAGATGCTACAAAGCATCTTTTCAGAAGCCTGTGCTTCCCACAGGATGCCTCTCTCTGGTGGTGCCCCGCTTTTGTTGTCTTCGTCTTCCAACAAGTAGTGTTCTGTGGGGAAAGCAAGAGGTGTCATCTGTATTTTACTTAACACAACGGGGCTGGCGCTAAGCTGCGAGCCCTCCTACTGACGCAGATATTCTGGCTGTGTCAAGCCAAGGAGTTGCTCTGTTTCTTAGTATGTGCTACTTTGAGTGCCAGAAAAAAGCCCCACAGATATCATGAACTTCCCCTTTATGTTCACGTCAATAAATGCTTTTTCATT
>PPHD01016845.1:0-15357 GCA_002909625.1 Bambusicola thoracicus
AATCTTCATTTGTTTCTGTGACCAGTAATGCTATGGGTAGTCTGAGAATATCAGACTTCATTTACCTTAGGTGACTGTATAAGTCTGCTTCATCTGTAGACAGCTGACCAAAAGAGCAAGATCTATAGACCCTCTGTTCTTCCTTCCATACTTACTGCTGGGGAAGAATTCTCCTTCAATGCTGACCTTTGTTCAGGTGCTACTTTGCACATCAGGCAGTACTTTTTTCTCTCTCTTTTTTTTTTTTATTTCCTTCCCTGCTGTGGCAGTGCTTCTAATCCTCAGAGACTTTCTGCATGTTGTGCTGATTTCTTTCTTCATCTCTGCAAGGTATCCATGGAGCAGACAGATAGACTTTGTAGAGAAAGGAAGAAGCTTATTTAGAAGAGGTCAGCTTCCTCAGTTTTCAAGTCTTTAAGTATTGCTATTACTATAGATTCCATTTATTCTCTATTAAAAATGAAAAAGATGTGACAAAATACTTTTTTTTTTAACATGTCTCTTCCTGGACTGAAGCAGCTAAGAGGCTTTTTAATGCTGTTTTTAGCAGTTTTCCTGTTTATGTAAATACGGTTCAGCTTTCAGGCTCTGGACTGGGGCTGAACTGCAGGGTACTGCCATCCAGCCCATAATCTTTTCATCTGGGGAAGTGAGATTTGGTGATTAGTTGAGTGTTACATGTTTCCCAAATAGCTAAATGCTGTTTTCTGCAGCTGTTTGTGGCCAGGCATTTAAAACTTGAGCGGTTATTTTTGCAAGAGCAGTGGACAAAACACTGGGCATACTTTGTCTTTTGAAGATAACATATAGGTTAGGGTATGGGTGTTCTGAGGTGCTTCAAGGTCTCTTGGATATTTTCTTCTCAGACATTGTAATTTGTGGAAGTTGGAAGAACATTCAGACTTGATGTGAAGACTGAGAAATATTGTGGAGGAGGTGTAGCCTGATCAAGCTGTTTGGCTCGTAGCAAGTAGGTTTGGTGAAGGAAATCTAAGGCTGAGCGTGGGGATTTAAACTGCACTTCACTGATTGCAGCCATGAGTTGGCCGCTTCTTTTTGCCAGACAAGCTGATCTGACTCTCTGTAGCCATATTGCTATTGAATGAGGCAAAGATCTTGATGGATGAAATAAAATCAGCTTTCTGTTGGATCACCAGTGACTTCATTAAAAAAAAATCAGCTATCAAGGAGGCGCAAAAAGCAGCAATTAGGTGGAGCTGTTGCAGTGGAAGCCTGCAATTTGATGAGATTATAGTATATGGCTGCATTCTGCAAATACACATTGAAGAATTTGACAGAAGAGTCACTTTCCAAGGGACGCAGATAGAGAAGATAACACATTTGTGCAGGAAATCTGTGTTCCATTTGAAAATGTGTTTAAGACCTAAAACCAAGGAAACAGTCTTAGTAACATTTCTTCTTAATTGGTATTCAGAGAATAGGGGTCTTGAAGAAAGAAAATTGTGATAAATTAGTAGCGTATGATGGACGTGGAAGAGGAAAAAATGAATCAATGCAGAATGTTTCTGCTTAGGCTGAGCTCACACAGATTTCATTTCTCTAAAGAAAAAAACGTTACGACTGCATGAGTTGTGGGTAGGCCTTGGTAAGCAGGTGCCCTGAGCTTTAGCCCATCCCACATCTTCTGTGCAACCTCAGATGTGTTATGCTCTGTCTGTATTTATGTGCAAGAACAGTGATGTCTGAATTCGACTGTTGTTTGAAAGATTACAGACGGGTTGGGAAAACACTGTGACCAAATTGCATCACATGAGCTGTCATCGCTTCCAGATTTAACAGATTTCAGCAGTTATCTGCAAAGGGAATAAGAGACTGATTTTTCTGGCGTGTAAATATTGCTATAACATCCTGGATAAAGTAGATGAAGAATAATCAAAACTACCAATGGCTGCCTACCGTTTGCTATGAAGCCTTGAGGCTGAGTGATTCATTGCAGCTGTTTTGTCTTTCAGCTGATGAAAACTTTGTGTTTGGGTGCATGTATTTTGGTGCTGTAAGACTCAAAACTCTGGTGAAGTGCTGTCATCGTATTTAAAATGATTCTTTTCAGTACACGTTCGTGAAGTTTGGACTGGAAGTGTAATAGAGATAGGAAAAACAATAAAGGAATTCTTAACTGTTGGCGTGTTTTGTGCTTGCAGCAGAAGTAAATGTAATGTAGCGTCCCTGAGAGGCAGTTTCCTACGTGGCTATGGCCCGGTTATTCCTGTGGCACTATTTGGCCACCTCTTGCCAAGACAGAGATGGAAGGAAATGTATAGCATCCTTATGAATAGTGCACAGAACAGAGTATGACTGAAAGACTTTCCCTGGGCATTTGCTGGGAAACCATCGCCACATTTTTATCTACATAAACTATGAATCTACAGGAACAAACAGAGGTGTGTTGCTCTCTTAGGGTATAGAATTTGGCTTGCACTGCTGCGTAGGGAAAAATGTTCCTTCACACGCTTTGATTACTGAAGAACCATACAGAAGCTGATTCAAGTCACGTGAGACGTTCACGTTAATCAAAACAGAGGTCCTGTAATTGAATTTGTAGATGATCGGCGCGGAGTCCAATTGGATAATTCTGCCTTCAGCAGATACACACAAGGACATCAACAGGATGCACGTGCTTCTTAGATAGGTCATGCTTATGTGTCAAAAGGCATGCAGGTGCCTTTTGTGTGCCTGGTGTGCAATTGCACACAGGAAATACTTGTGAACTGGTGTTTCCAGATAAGAGGGCAGATTTCCAGGTGCATGAACTGTCTGTTTAGAAAATGCAAGAATAGGTGTGCGCTGTTATTTTTCCATGATTTTTCTTTTTAAAAGTGAGTTTACCTGTGTTTGCTTGTTGCACTTGAACAAAGATTAATTTCAAGTCACACTGGTTGTTGGGACGTACTGCTTTCATACACTGCATCAGTGTAGATGGAGCGAATCATCATACTGAATTTCATCTTTGTTGCTGTTAGTGATAGGCAGAGGTGAATCGTTGACTTCAATGGGTAAATACGTGTAACATCACTGCTCAGAAATTCCTAAGCTTGACAGCCTCAGGTTTTAATTACCAGCTTGAGCTCAGTCTTTTCAATTACTAAATGAAAGTTTTGTCTTTATGTAGAAATAATCTTCGTGTTGATTGCTTTTTTTTTTCATGCCCTCCATGTGTTTAAGATTAAAGTACAATGTTTGTACAGGATTTAGGTCAAACTGCATGCTGGAAGTTCTTTCTTTAACCACACTGTTGGGATTTTTCTTTTACAGAAAATCGAAAGCCTGAAAGAAACCACCAGTGTAAGTTATTCTCATTCTTTAACTACTACGTAGATTCTGAATGGTCACCTTGTTTTCTTTTGAAAAATTCTAAACATCGTTACTGAAAAATGGGAGGTTGCTTTTATTTGTTTGCTTTTTCATTACGGGTGATGGAATTTCAAACGTAGTGTTCAGAAACAGAATAAAATAACCTTTTATTTCACTCATTCCGGGCAGAAAATATTGATGACCTGTCTCTCTCTCACTCTCTCTCTCTCGATCATATTTCAACCTTACTAAAAGTTTTTGGGGCAGTAGAAAAAAACCACAGCCTCTTACGAGGTTATCTTTACCATCTGATAAATCCACAGTTTTTTCCAGCAGAAACATCTGTTCAAAAAGGAAAAAAAGCTTCTTATCACAGATGTGCTCTTTAGAGTCGCACGATAGGGACTGCTTAACTCTACAGACATGGATAACTTGTTTCTCCTCACCTGTTAAAACCTTGAATGGGATGTCATTACAGTGGCGAGTGTGGATTCTGTGTTCCAAGTACATTCCTTTCTATCATTTTGTCTTGCTTGTTCCATCTATTCATCTCAGTTTTTCAAATATTTACTTTGTAGTGAATGCTAAGATGTATGTCCTATTCTTGGATCTATGTTTTTAGAATTGAATCTGGTCCGGCCCTCTTCCAGTCCTTTTTCGGTGTTTCTTCATGTCTGGCAAATCACAGGGATGTCCTGTTTCTGTAATGATGGTGGAAAATTACCAGTTTGTCTTGAATTAATTTTCTCTGAGTTCTGATAAATCAGTGTTTTCCTCTCCAGTTAAATGTTGTCATATTTTTCTAGTTTTCTTCCTCACCTTGTCTTTTATGCTCAGTCTTCTATAGGATCTTTTTCTAGTTCTTGAATGCTTCTGCGTTCTTTCAGAGCACGGGTTTGCCCGTTAATCTTCCACTGCTGTCCTCACCTTCCCTTTCTCCTCACCTGTCTATTGCTTGAAGTAGTGCTTAGTGGATTACCCTGGATAATGGAAAAATCTCACTGCAGTGAGAAGCACAGTACAAGGTCAGCTTGGGGTCCACTGGATTTCAATCTTTGGTAGCAGGTCTTATATTAGACCAAGACTCGCTCCTGCAAAGCGCTATCCCAGTGCGTGCTCTGGTTTCTGGGAACCTGTATTAGATCCAGTAGTGTAATGTCAGAAGGGCAGCCTGGTTCTGGTGCTGCTTTCAGGTTTATGTCTAGCATCTTTGAATCATAAAATCATAGAATAGCTGAGGTTGGAAGGGACTTCTGAAGGTCTATAAGTCCAGCGCTGTGCTCAGAGCAGGCTCAGCTAGAGCAGGTTGCCCAGGACTGTGTCCCATTGGGTTCTCCTTTATTTTGATTTGAGGCTATTGCTGGTTGTTCTGTCATTGGATACCAGTGCAAAAAATCAGCTGTCTTCCTGCCTTCTCTCTCCTATCAGATGCTTAAACCCATTGCTAAGGTGTCCCTTGACCAACCTTCTCTCCAGTTTATACAATCCCAGCTTCCCTTAATCATCTTTCCTCTCATTTTTGTTTCCGGTCTTTTGCTGGAATTTGCTCCCAAATACCCAAGTTTGTCTCATACTAAAGTGCAGTACAAGCTCAGACAGCTCTGCAGGACTCTGCTTATTAGTGCTAATTAAATATGAGCTAAGCCAGACCTTTTCTGCTTTCCCCAGGATGTTGTGGTGGATAATGGCTGTAGCTCTGTCCTGTAAGTTGTGCCCAGCGTGGCCCAAGATAATTCAGTGTAGGAGCCTTGGTTTTCAGGCAGCATGGTGCAGGAGCACATTAGCCAACTCTCTAAAGAAGGCAAACTTTCTTGCTCTTTCCATAATTTTCTCTTTTTATGTGTGTTTTGTCATCCTGAATCTCTTTATATGCTGATGTTAATGTTTTCCAGCGCTCCTTCTTCATATTTCGTTACTGTTGCTTCTGCCTCACATGTTCAGCTTTTCCTTTGGTATTCTGCTGTTCTTTTATTGTGCCTTATGCTGTATAAAGTATCAGAACTTGCACTGTCTCATCTTCTGCAGCACATCCCTTACCTTCACACTAATTACTTTCATTACTTTTTTCTTCTTCCCTTCCCCCTTATCTTCATCTTACAGAGAGAGAGAACTCCTCAAGCATGTAAATGAGGGATCCTTCTCAAAACTAAAGAAGTAGTACTGCTAAATGCATTAGATCCAACACTTGCTCAGAATTTTCCTGCTTGCGTTTCTGTGAAAGTTAGAAGCTGACTTCCATTTCTCCTTGCAATGCTGTCCTTTATGTGGCTTTTGGAAACTTCAGTTTCCTGCTGCTGTGCTTCTGTCCTTGGCAAAAGGCAGAATAAAGGCGTGGCTGAAGGGAGGGGGAAAGTAGGGCTTCTACAGAAGTGTCTATTTAGGTTTTGAGAAATGTTTCCGTTAATATTCTGTGTAACTATGGAAAACACATGTAAACAGTTGTTGTAAGATGCTGACACAAGGATTTTTGTTTTTTCTTATTTTCTTAGAGCATGGTAGAATCAATAAAGCACTGCATTGTCTTGCTACAGATTGCTAAAGTAAGTACTGTAACTTAGTTTGATTTTATTATGTGGCATTACTCTGTGAGAACACTTCATCTTCTGAGAATTTGAAATGTGAATGTACTCTACACATTCCAGAATGTAAATCCAAAAGATGTTCTAAGTTGATTGATGGCACTACTTTAATGAAGTTTCCGACATGCTGAGTTCCATAGCAGACAGTTTGCTCTGTTCATATCAACAGTTGTGTTGATGACAGAGCATTTTTTCCCTTTTGAGATGAACTTGCAGAGTTTTCAGAGTCAGTCAGAATTTCAGCTAACAGAGCAGTAGAATAGAAGCTCCATGCAACTAACTGTTCTGTTTCATTTAAGAGTGTGACCAGCAGGAACAGGGAAAGGGAAAATGATGGCGTTAATAATCTAAACTGCTTTGACAAGTTTCAGATCTATAAAAACCTTATGACCATGTTGGAACATCCTGAAATAGGCTATTTTATTTGAGAATGCAATATGAGTAATGCAGTTACACTTTTCACTGTACTTTTGTTACTTTTGTATACGTAGTGAGACTCAGATTTTTTTGGTCAGGTTATACTGCATTTAGGATATGTTATTGAAGATGCAGAAGCAAAGTGAAGGTGGGCTGTGTTTTTCAAAGCATGAGAATTTAAGACAATTAGAACACATGCTAATTTATTCAGAAATAGGTGTATGCATCATTGTTCTGTAATCTAAATCAACTTTCTCTCTTGGTGGCTTTCAACTAGGTTCCTGTTGCTTACCTTCATTACAGATACAGATGCATTTTACATAATTTTGAGGCTAGTGAAAATCAGACTGTTGGAAACCTTCAGAATCAGGTTACTGTGGGGGCAGAAGTCATTACTTAAAAGATCACTGCATATCTTGTGAAATTTAGATTTCACATCAGTAGCTGAAAAAGATGATAAAGCTCTGAAGGAAAGGTGCATTAGCTAGCAAGTTCATATGAAAAAGGTCTTTACAAACAGTAGGGTACATAGAAGCAGTTTAGTGCCACATTAATGTAGAGTGAGAACAGTCTCGTTTAATGTACAGTGATGCTGTCTGAACCTTTCACAGCAGCGACAGCAAAAAGAGGCTTGATAGTACCTAACATTTTGCTATTATTTAGTACTGAATATATTTAAAGTGTATTAGCATAATGAATCTGGTAGATAATGTGCCATTCTTTGGGGATTTGGAGGAGTCGGTTATAGATGGACTGAATAGGATTGTTGTCTTACACAGATACCTGACTTTCTGTGTTAAGGTAGCTGTTGGATAAACCCTATGTAACGAATGACTTGCTCATTTTCTGTTGCTTCTACATGAATGTGTTTAATAGTTGTTATTTACATGGAGGTTTAATTCCCGTGAAATATTCCTTACTTTGTTATTTATTTATTTGAATGTTCTTTGGTGCAATTAATAGTAAATTTCAAAGAGCAGAGTTCCAATCTTTTTCCCATTGAAGATCAAATCCCATTTCTTCTGTGTGCTTTGGGTAAGTTTAGTGGGCTGCGGACAAATGCGATTGCTCGTCTTGCACTGATGCAAGTATATCATTTTGAAGTTGGTTAGATGGTTTGCCAAGAACAGATAGAACTGAACTTGCAGTGGCAGTTACAGTCATTTTTTAAATGAGATTCAGTGCTTTGTGGCTCCTGCTGTCCTGTAAGTGTAAAGGTAGGTATCCGGGTCCCAGAAAAATACTAAAATTCCTGATTTATGTAACACTGAATCACTTTGAAGTCCTTCCTTCAGTACTCGCAATTAATATTAATCACTGTAAAATGACCGGTGTTTAATTTTGATTCTTTTACTAAAGAATAATCATATCTAAAAATCCAAAGCAGTAATTCTTCCCCGTGTTTTAATAACTTCTCTGCTTTATCACTTCCATCTCCTTCCTTTCTCTCTCTTAGACAAATGTGCTTGTTGTTGACATGGCCCTTCTGTCCCATCCCTTTCCCTCTCTTCCTCACCTGTGTTGGTATCTTGATTTCTTACTGCTGTAGATAATTAAAAATTTGCCAGTGATTTTTGTGTGTTTTCTTTTTGGTTTCTTTCTCTCTCAGTTCTGTCAGTTCTGTGTCTGTGAAGTTCTATGTAAAAACGTTCTGTGTCTGACAGCTTTCTGTTCTCCAGCATATAACCTTTTAAGAATCTGGAAGGTTTTCTCCCAGAGCTGTAAGGCAGATATGGCTGCTGACTTACACTGCTGAAATTGAATCATGATGTTAACATGTACCCTCTTCCCCACTCCCCATCATGCCTGCCCGTTTTACTGCTACAGCTCCTTTCTCATTAGGAGACAGACTTCAAAATTATCTCCTATTTGGCATACCTTGAAAATTGTTACTGCGTTTCTGTCTCAGAACATCTCTGTTTCCATCATACAACCAATTGCTATTTGGTGGTACGTTGAAGAAATCTGGTTCTTATTTCATGTTGAGCTGTTTCACACATGAAGGCAGCCTGCTTTAGGAATCGGGCAGTTAAATTTTTGTTAAGGTTGCTGGCAGATGCAGGGCATCATCGTGCCTCTTGTATTTCAGGTGAGCCGGGGCACTCTGAAAGTGATGAAGTAAATACTTTGTATGTATTATAGTATTCCTGACTTAGAAAAAGCAATTAAGCCAAACTGATTGGGATGAGAGGAGCAGCATTGGCTTGGGTTCACCCCTGGCTGTGTGTGGCAACAGTCACAGTACAGTTGCCCAACTGTACTGATACTATATGTATAATTGTATATAGTGGTCTGTCAGTGATTTGATAAACTGACAGAAATAGGCAGGACGTGTTTCATGTAGTAATTCTTCTAGTTCAGGTATTAAGCTTCGCATCTTTGCCTTCACCATTTCTGATCACTTCTGCCTGCCCACCTCCGTGGCATTTCTTTCTTTCATTAGCATGCTGCATAGCTGATGCTGTGCTGTGGAGATAGGATGGCAAGCATCAGTACAAAAGCAGCAGCTGTGTGTTTTATATCCTAGGAGTTAGAGAAGGTAACACCATGGGGAGACTTTGTTTGTTTGGAGGGGAAAAAAATTGATATTTTTCCTTGTTTTAAGTTTACAACCTGCTGGAACTCACTGCCCTTAGTATTGTTCTTCATCATGGACAGCCCTGCTTAGGAGAGGTCAGCTACCTGATGTGAAACCTGAGCAGCTTTTTGCCAAGTGTTTAAGCTAAGGAAGGGTGTACAAAGTATTGAGACATAAGTCTGTGCTACCTCTATTTGTTTATGCTATTTACAGCTTTTTGCCCCTTCATAACTTTAACTGAAAATCTAGAGAATAATCTGTAGATAAGTCTTAAAGTTGACACAAAGATACTGGCTAATGGGAGCTTACAGCAGCAGTGGAGAAATTTCACCTAGTGTGCAGTGGAATGTAATACTGGTACTGGTGCAGTGTTTAACCTGTGCTAGCTATAGGCTGATATGAACTTCACTGCTACTAGTTTAATTTTCCCTGATGACAGTGTATTCCATGCTCTGCTTGCTCCTTCTCATAATGCTCCTAAGCAAAAATAAGCCACACAAGATGGTAAATGTTATTAAAAGGTTTAAATCTAGTAGATATGAAATGGTTCAAAACACGTAATCTATAGAAGTACTTCTGCCTTTCAGAAGCAAAACATGCTTTTGAAAACTTGTTCTGTATGCTAACTGCTGTTCTTCAGAAACTGAGAACTTCAGCTTTCAGTTTTCAGGGACTCACCAGAGCTGCAGACCATGGTTTGGGGACTCTTAGCTAGCTGGGAAGAACTTGCATTGTGAAATGTGACTGTGTCCTGCAGGGTAGAAGGGATGCTTTTAAAGCTTATTGAGCTTGTTTGAACAGATCCTCATAAAACACTTATGTACAGAGCGTGGTGGTGATGTATGGAGTTGTTCTAAGTTTAGTTACTGTATCACATGGTGAGGAACACTAACATCTTATGGCGGAAAGTGTAAAGGTTCCTGAAAGAAGCTTGCTGTTAGAGCTCTCAGGTAACACAGAACTGCTAAGTCATACAAGACTGATTTGTTGATACTCTCAACATTTTTTCCTTAAGGACCAAAATAATGAGGAGAAGCACGCAGATGGACTTATAGTAAGTTTAAATCTAATCTTTATCTCCCTTTACTTCTGCAGAACATGTGAACAGAGACCTGACTTTCCACTCATTTTGCAATGTTGTTCTTCCTTTCTCTAATTTACTGCTTCAAGTACCTTATTGAAATTCCCGTTGAGTCGTTAGCTTCTGAGATCGGCTCAGCCTTGCCTTAGAAAATACAGTGCCAGTTTTATGTTAAGTGTTTTAAATGGCATTGTTATGAGTGAACACATAGAGTCTGCCATGTGAGCAGATGAAAGGGAAATCGCTGGTATATTAATAGTTCTATGTTCCATCTGAAGTATCTTCACGTATAAAATAGATCAGCTGTCCGTGTGCTTCCAGTAGCTTGTCTTTTCTGCAGTGCTGCTCATTCAACACAGCTGTATTCTGTCTGTTTAAGCAGTGTTCCTTCTTTAATATAACTTCTGCATTTTTAATGTAACTTCTGTCCTCTTTGGTTTAAGTCACTTCTCTTTCTTTGTTCTCTTTTTTGTCACTTAAGTACATTCCAGGTACTTTTAATAGGAAATTGGTTTCAGTAAAACATGACTCTAAAATAAAATTTGTTTTTGTTGCAGTTGACAGTAATTCCCAATCCTTGTTTGTCCTTCCTTTGTATACAGCTTTGCTGGTATGGTTTTCTGTCATGAACTTCGAAGTAAAGATGCAAATACAGGTTTTGGCCTCATTCTTGTTGCAAGTAAGATAAGCAGTTCCCCTGTGTGTCACACAGTTCGGACCTTAGTGTAATAGAGGAAGCTTTGGGAAGAGTGCCTGCAGCCCTGCCCTGTGGCAGTGTCCTGTGGTAGAGGTGATGCAGACAGCAGATCTACAGCGTGGAAATTTTAATACAGGTGCTGCAGCTTACCAGAGGCTAAATTTGATTTTCTACTCTCCTACTGTCTGTGCTCTGGCTTATGCTGGAAAAGTGCATTAAATGATGCAACAGGATGTTGTGAAGGCTGAAATTTTGGTTCTCCTGAGGTCAGTACTGTCTCGGGTGGAGGTCAGGATTTCAGTTAGATCTCGTTGCTGTGCTGGAATGACAGTTGGGCTGTTCCTACATGCTTGGATTTTTTTTTACCCTGTTGTTAAAATCAGAGTATTCTATGTTCAGGTCTTTCTTCACTTGTTTCTAAACCACGAAGGCATAGCCCAAAATATCTGAGGAGAGACCTCCCATTCATGCTGCACAGTGGAGAATTACTTAAGAATAAGGTTACAGCCCTGCAAACAAAGGCCGAAGATGAAGTTCTGTTTTTTTTTCTTTATCACAGCAGTGTTCTGTATTTCTCTATCAAGTTTCTAGTTTTCCTAAAACCCCGGGGAGATGGATATAGCAAGTCTTGTGTATCATGGGACTGCCTTTGTTCTGAAGTCTCTCAACTCTGAGAACAGGATGATGATTTTGAACTGTGATGTTTGTGGGACAGGGAGCTGCCTTTGTTGCATGCATAAATGCACAAGACATTAAGGTCATGTCTAAGGGAGGTTGGCTTTGTGCTGGAATGCAGTGGACTAACAGTACATGCACTAGACTGTTTATCTGCATGCTGGTTAATGACACCAACAAAAACTTGGTGATTTTTATACCTTTTTTTCTCTAACTAGGGATTTTTTTTTTTTAAGGTAACCAGACAACAGTAGAATCATGGAATTAGGTTGGAAAAGACCTTAAAGACCATCAAGTCCAACCACAACCTAACCATACTACCCTAACTCTTAACAACCCACTGCTAAATCACATCCTTTTGTTCTGATATGAAATAAGCTGTGCTATAAGAAGTCTTCTAAGCTTTTTAGATTTTTAATGTGGGATAAGGTTCAGGAAAACAGTTGACCAGAGAAGAGGCAAGAATGGACTCTTCCTTTTGTAGGAAGTTGAGAGGAGAAGGTACTGTATTGCTTCCTTTGCTCGATAGCGTTTGGTTAAGTATAGTAGCGAGATCTCCTAGTAAGCAGGCAACAAAAGATTTTCAGTTTTGACATAGATTAATGTTTCCTAATGGCAAGATATATGGAAAAGGGCCTTACATGCCTCTTACAAAGCAACAAGCCAGAATAATATACAAATTCAGGTTGTTGTGCATAAACGTATATGAGAAATGGTGCTTAGATGATAACAAAATAACAGGTCAGTGAAGCGAGGCAAAATCATGCCTGTTTCAATTAAAAGATCACTGTAGTATAGGTCTCCTTTTCTGGTAGGAAAGCCAAAAGCTCACACTGAAACCAATGATTTCTGTGAGTAATGGTGCTTTGCTTCCAAGGTGCGTTGTTGACAAGATGAGTGTTCTTGACAAGACTGAGATGTCCTTTACTGAAAACTGTCAGCTTGCATTCGAAAGAATTTTGGCAACGAAGTGACACTCCATGGCTGCAGATGTGCCACTGATTCCTGACTAAATGTATGGGTTAGTGAACTTTGGCTGACGAGGTTAATTTCTGAAAAAGAAAACCAACAGTCTTTTCAAAACAGAGATTACCCGTCCTAATTTTTGCCGGATGATTTGTGTCCAACTTTCCACTCTTTGTGTGAAGTATTTATTAGTGGGCATTGGGTACAGCAGCTAGAACGTGAAGTATCAATTCTGTATAGGACAAGTAAAACCCATGGCAAATTCAGTTAAATATTTACAAATCTGTGTAAGGAATCAAAGCATTACTATTTTGGAAGTGTTTCTTGTGTCCTCAGCTGTCAATTTGTGTTTCACTTTCTCTCTCAGGAATTTGCTGCCTTGCATTCAAGCGTTTCTTGTGCTCGTGGTGTTCTTACTATCTATGCTGCTTTTTTTGTTAATTGAGGAAAATAAATGTACTTTTGTTTCTTTTATCTCAGAGTACTATAAACCCTGTTGATGCAGTGTATCAGCCCAGTCCTTTGGAACAGCCAGTGATCAGTGCAATGCCTTCCCAGACTGTTATACCTCCAGGTACGGAAGAGAAGTTCACTAGAAATATCCATCAACAAGCAGGATGCAGCTGCACTGTAGATGGAGGGGTTGCATGAAGGTGGATAGTTTCTGTGCCATGTGTACGCGATGCAGGTGCTCACTGCACCTGGTGGTGCAAAGCAAGGGGCAAGAGCAGGAAGCGTGGAGCTTCCTCAGCCATCAGGTAACACTGCCTCTAGTTCTGTGGATAAGCTGTGTGTTACACTTGTCCCGAGTTACTAGCTTACACTTCTAATATTCTTTCCTAGAGTAAATGAAAATATAATCTTTTGGAAAAGAAACACTTTTTAGCTAACTAATGGAAACTTCTGGAATGTAAAAAAAAAAATCTGAATGAACAGCTAATTAACAGTGACAGAAGTGTGTTTCTCTGGGAGATTTGTCTAGACAAAGATTTTTGTTTGAGATGACACAATGTGGAATCTCCTTCTCCAAAAAAGCACAATTCTCACAATTAAATGTGACTTTTGTATTTAATGTATCAAAATATGTCCTAGAACCTCAGCTGTGCAAGTCAGAGCAGCGACCCTCATCTTTACCAGTGGGACCCGTAGTAGCGGCGCTTGGAAATCAGACTCCAACACCAAATAGTACAGGTACAGCTGTGTGTAAATGGCTAATGTACAGGAAGAAGAAGCTGAACGTATGCTGTCTGTAGTCTACTTTGCTATTAAAGTAACACTGCATAGGCCAACTATAAAAGAAGATCTTAAACTATCAGTAATGTTGTAGTCCTCTCTCTTTGGGAGCAATACTCGCTGCTCATTCCCATGGATACAATTCCCATTGATCTAATCTTTCATCAGTAATTTTAGTGATGTGATTATTTATTTATTGCATGTTAACTGCTTGACTTAACCTGGTAGATTTGTCAGATGGTCTGAGTTTGTTTCTGAAACAAGTGGAGTAGAACGTTTGTTTTGATTTCCTTACAGTGAGAGCAATCAAATGTGGAATAGGTTCTGCAGAAAAACTGTGAAGTCTTCATCTTGGGAGATATTTAAGATCTGACTATATGTGAATTTGAACAAACTGTTCTAACTTGGAAGTTACTTGTGCTTCAAGTGGGAGTTGGACCAGATGACTTCTAGAGGTCCATTCCAACATAAACCATACTGTGTATCTGTGAAAGTTTTCAGTATCGCTATTTTGCCTTTAATCTACAACTCTGGAGAAAATATGCCCTTATACTTCACTGTTGTTCTCAGCTCTTAATTTTTTTTGGAGGGGTGACATTTCTTTTGTTATCTGTTAAGCTGAGCTGAACACAAACCTAATGATTGCTTCTAATTTTGTAAGCTATCCTAGCTTCTGGCTCTGCTTGAGTCCTCATTGATTTTATCAGTCCTAGAGAACTGCTGGATTTAGTTTTTACTTGTTTTTTTTTATTGTTTGATTGTTGTTCTTAAATTAAATGTATAATTCTTAATACCCTACAGGAAGCGGGCAGTCAGCACCCAGCAGCAGCCTCACTTCTCCAAGCCATGTCAATCTGTCTCCAAACACAGTGCCAGATTTTTCTTACTCAAGCAGTGAGGATGAATTCTACGATGCTGATGAATTCTATCAGAGCAGCTCTTCCCCAAAGCGATGTATGGAGTAAGTAGCTGAAAGAATGCAGTATGTGCTGAATGCAGATTCTATTTTTGTTATTGTTTTGGTTTTTTTTATCTCAAGCGTATGGCTCTACTTTTAAAGGTCGTTTAATCAAACAAGCCAGATTGGCTTCAAATTTAAAAAAAAAAAAAAAAAAGGCAAGTCACTCTTTATGAAAGAGAATAAGAACACCTCATCCCCCAGCATGGTTGTTGGTCAGGGATGCAGTTTCCTTCCCATTCCAGCTGAAATGCACGTTGACATGACTCTTAACGTAGATCGAAACAGGGAAGCCACCAGCTCAGAGAATTAATCCAAGACTAGGATGTATATATGTGTGTGCATATATGTATAGATGTATATGTATATATGTATCTATCTATCTATCTATCTATAGTGTAAATAGCCAAATCCCTGTCACAAATTGATAAGGGTTTTTTGTTTTCATTTTTATTAAGTTGCCTGCCTTTCCCCAAAGACGCTGTTTCTTTAATCAGAAACATAATTTTAAGAGATGCTACATGGTTTTCTGTGAAATAGCATGTAAACTCCTTAGAAAACTGAAGCCTATGCATAGCAATATTATGGTATATGATAATAATTTCTGAATCTTCTCATTGTGAATTGCAAGAACTGATTGTTCTTCTTTAGTTCTTCAGGGTCTGCTGCAGTCCTGACTCGCAGCAGCACAGGGAGTAGTTTGAAACGTCCAGATACCACAGAGTCACTCAATTCTTCCATGTCCAATGGGACAAATGATGCTGGTAAGTGGACTGTGTGAACTTCATGTAAGGAACTCGTTTATTTGTCTGTAAACTGTGTCAATATATGTATACAACAAGATGCTTGTGGAAAAAAAGA
>PPHD01016846.1:1003-15356 GCA_002909625.1 Bambusicola thoracicus
TGAGTTAGTTAAGTTTCCTGAACTCTCTTGAGTCCAATCTTACATCTGCAGTTCAGCAATTTAGATATTTGAGATGAAACAGCTCTTTTGAAAGAAGAGCTTTTGATTTCTCCCAGTATTTAAGTGACCATGACTTGATTTACAGAAAAAGAAAAAGGAACATGGTCAGCCTTACACTCTAAGATCAGTCAAAACAGGGCAAGGTAGACAGACAACTATGCAATCAGCTCCATACCTGAAACACCTGCACCATTAAATTCTTAGGCAGCTCTTAAATAAATGTCAGCAGAAGAACCTCGTAGTTCCCATACAAAAGCATCACTGACAATCACTTCTTCATTCTGCTTTCGACTCATCCTGTTTTGCTGTTGAGTATATCAGCAGAGAATGAACAGAAAAGTGAACTGCAGCAGATCAGCGTCTCAATTTTCTTATTTTACAAAAACTGAAACTGATAAACTACCTTTTAAGAAAGTGCCAGTCATCTTAGAGAATGACTCAATCCACTGAACAAGGTTATTAGTTTAACAGCTAAAGCTGACATTTTCTCAAGTTGAATTTACGTAGTATGTCTACAATACATTTTCAATTTAATTTTTATCTAATGCATTACACTCTGTCACTGTACTTGCAGACATATAATATAAACCTATGGAGTGAATCAAGTCTTGTAAGTATATTTTTCCAAGCTGAGATTTTAGGTAGAAAATGAAGCCTTCAATTAAAGTGTAAACATTTATTTTTGCAGAAGCTTCACATCAGAATCTGCTTCCTAAACCAGTGCAGATCCCTCCAATGTTCAGAATATATGACTACACACATTCTCAGGGTATTTCTTTGTGGTGATGCTCTGTCAGACTTGGTCTCTCACGACTGGCAAGAGATGAACACAACTACACCTGTTGTCCTGCCATTATTATGGCTGAATTTAAGAACTGATTAGAACCATCCCACAGGAGGGCTCCAAGGGATGGAATAGCCCCCTACAAGGATTGGCTGAGATTGCTGGGGCCGTTCAGCCTGGAGAAGGGAAAGCTCTGGAGATAGCGGAGAGCGGCCTTTCTGTAGATACAGAATCTTTATCACTAATCTTCTGCATCTACTCTTGAGCAGAGTCTGTGGTGACAGGAAAAGGGGAAATGGTTTCAAACTAAAAGAGGGGAGATTTAGACTGGATATAATATTGTTTTACAGTAACAGTGATGAGGCACTGGTACAGGTTTCCCAGAGAGGTAGTGGCTGCCCCATCTCTAGAAATAGGGCTCTGAGCAACCTCATCCAGCTGTAGGTGTTCCTGTTCATTGCAGGGGAGCTGGACCAGATGATTTTTAAAGGTCCCTTCCCACTCAAAAGATTCTATGACATTCCTACTATTTATTTTCCTCAGCCAACCCAGTAACTAGTAAAGAACACTTAAGTAAAGGTAAATAGATATCAGAACACTAAAAAAAACAGAATAACCAAAGTGATTTTAGCAACAGAACTGAGATGCTGATGAGCTGTTGACACAACCTAAATCCCTCCCCTCCAGGAAATTGCACCTATCTGCCTTAAGTGCATAATTCCTTCCTATGGAAGTGCAACAGTCTGGTGCCTTGAGGTCCAAAAGTACTCAGAACTTCCAAAGCACAAATAGGAATGGAGACATCACCTGTCAAATCAAAAGCTCATTACTACCATTTGACTGATGAAAGGTTTTCCAGACTTGGGTAGAGGGACCCCAGTAGCTATCCTATGGGAAACTGTGATACAGAAGCATAGGTATGACACACCTAATGAAGTATCCACGGTGTACCCTAATGGCATACTCATTTCCTTGTGTTCTCAGCTGGTCTCCAGAACTCTATAGCCAGATCCTCAAACCTTTACATACCCTTTCCAAAATTTTTCCCAGATTGACCAAACCAACAGGGAAAGCTATTTCTGCTCTTCAGGCATTTAATCTGAATTAATACTGCATCTAAGAAATCTTAGGCATGCTCAAGCTGTATTTATTGCTTTACGAGTAAAAAGAGGTTAGAGTAAAAAGTATCCACATTAACTAATTCAGGTCACCCCTGAAATAATACTTTTGGCACTCACATTTCCCTGGCAAAGCCTAGAGAGGAAAGCACAGGAAATGGCTCCTAGAGAAAATAGTACGATTTTTGCATTCTTTTGGATGTGAAAGCCTTCCAGTTAAGAAAGACCAGGCTGCCTTCCATTATAGACCAGGTAAAGGAATTTCAGAGAAACAAGACTTGCATCAATAGCTTTTCTCCGTATATATTACACTTCACTGCACTCTCCTCACTCACTGGGTAGAGGATGGAAGAACAAACAGCAGACAGATGTTAGTTACATTACCCAGCGCAAAAGCAGCAGGCAGATAACAGACAACACAGACACTGGCACAATACAACCCCCTCTGTTTATTAGAACATGTTAATTCACTTAGCTCAAAATATAGAGTGAGGTCACTCTATATTTGTAACTATATACAGAAACAACTTCATTGATGAGCTATATTAATTATTTTCCCATTCTACCATGCCACAGCAGTCAGAAAAAGAACATTTCTGCTAATTTACTGTGCCTGGGAATGTCCCTAAGTGGGATATTCCAGGTGGGGAACAACCCATGTCCTCTTACTTTCCAAGCTGGTACATCTGGATGTGAACTGTTCTGTGGGAATACTTTCTGAAAAGCTTTATCTCCTGAAAGATGTCCAGGAATTGCTGGTGGGACATGGAATTAGCGCATGCCAGAAGATTTCCATGGACCATGATACCAGTGCCTGGGACATACCTGAGAATTGTTCAGCATAGTAAAACAGCAGCAGGGAAGTAATACAGGTAAAGCCTTTTGTTTTTAAGTAGTCTCTTCATTTCCTTGTATTACATTGCCTGCACACACTGCTTGGACTGTATCCATGCACCAAACCACAGTAGTGACTGCTCTTCACCCAGCAGAAATCTCTGAGTGCTAAGAGCTGCCTGTCAATCCTTCCAGTGACAGCATTACAAAGGTGTGAAAGATGCAATGAAAACCTTTTAAAGTATCAAAATATAACCACATTGGAACAAAAAAAGCCACAAGAATATTAGAGGCTAAAGTTGCTGGCAACAGTGCCTGAGGTTGTATTTACATCAATGTTTATTGCCTACAGTGGTGGAGTAAGTAACATTTCTATGTCCACCTATATTAATATTTATAGTGAGAGGGAAAAAGTCCTTTAGCTAGAATAACGTGAGAGAAACACATGAAAGTTTATTATGTCAAATAGATTCAAAAGTTTTACTACTAAAAGTAGTAGTCCCAGGGTGACAGACACTGCACAGCTGCAATTTGTTGAGAAAAGATGCAATAAAAGGAAAAGCACTGCATTTTTACTGGTATTCCACTAAGACTAAAAAGGACTAATTTAATTTAAGAAACAGGTCTTAATAGCTTTTTCTTGTTGTTGTTGTTAACCTAGTCGCCAGCTTGGCAAGTTAGTTAACATACAAGGGACGCTTCTTTGGTGTCACTCTTCCCAGCATCATTTTTGATAGTCAAATTTCTTTATCTTTTAATCTGAAAATAAAAGTTTCTCAGAAGTCACTAGAAAACCAAAGCAATTTCAATCCACTGAATCTCTCTTCTCTGGTCTGTCAGTGATATCTTCAAAATACTATAGAAGTTTATTTAGATATAACCTCTTCTGACCACATTCATGTTTTTCTTGAGCAAATCTTTTATTTATGTATAAAATAACTCCACTGATTACATTACAACAATTTTCAGTAACTGTTACTAACTCAAAATTCATCTGAATAGTAATATAAAATTGTTTCTATATTAGATAGCCGATGAACCATCTTAAATTTGTCCGGTATCATCAGTCCAACTCCTAAGAACAAATCCTCCCTTTAGCACAGTGTCCATCAGGCAACCAAGAATAAAAAAAAATGTGGTGTGATTAATCCAGGCCCTTAGTACACTGAATTACTGGCATTACTCATTTTCACATGCATGGCCTGAAATCTGTGGCAGACTGTAAATTTGTAGCTGAGTTTTGTGTGTTGATTTTTTTTTGCACAGGGAATTTCATGTTTCTACTTCAAAATGTAAATGCTAGTTATGAAGTTATTTCAATTATTTCTATTACTCTTCTTCAATACCAATGAATAAAGTCAATTAAACAAGATCTTCCAGTGCAATTAAGAGCAACTCTGAAGATTTGTGTTACCAAGAGGCTCTTAACAATTTTTTTTTTTTTAACTATTTTTTTGCATTCAGATAAATGAGTCTATTCGGTCTCTCACACTCTCTTTTACAGGCTGCAACATCATTCTGGTCATCCTAGGATCATTCTAGCACAACCCAACTGCTGAACTTTCATACAGAGTTTTAGGGCCTGACCTAATTTCACTGTATCCACTAGACCTGAATAAAATGTTAGCTTGCATGCAAAAATCAAGGATACATCAAGACTATAAATACTCACTTGCCAAGAAATGGTGTAAGCACATGGCCCTACTGCAGTTGCTATCACTCTTTTTTTTTTTTTTTTTTTTTTTGCACTGCAGGTGAGATCCAGCATGAACTTGTGTCTTGCAACAAATGTGTTTTGGTCTAATACATTTCAAAGTGCAAATAAAACAGTGTTATCTTAAAACCACAGTCAGTTTCCTTCTAAAAAAAAAAAAAAGGAAAGAGCTGGAGGTCACTGTGTCATATAGTACTTTGCAATATGTAGAAAGCAGAAAGAACTTAGTTCATTTTGAAGGACTAGCTACAGACAGTTTTTAATAAATTTGCTTCCATCTGGCTATCTTCCTTTGCTTCTTTGCAAGCTTCCTTTAAAACTTTTTGAAGAATACATGAGAACTTAAATCTGCTTACAAAATAAACCAAAACACTTTCTGAGGTGAAAAAGATTGACTAAGAATTTTAAATAATTTTATGAAGGAAAACTGAGAAGTTACAAAGCTTGACAGCAGAATTTCCTAAGCAGCTACCTAGGAGATGCAGGAGGGGTGACAACAGTTATGTTATTATACACATTGTTACACAAATCTAAAATACCTGCAAGGAAAAGAAAGAACAGAACTAAGGTACTTCAGATCTCAAAATGAAACAGGGAAAGAGGTATACCGTAAAGCATGAGACTGGCTGAAAACAAATTACATGGATATTAAATACATATTATTTTCTATCTATAAACATAAAAAATGGTGGAGCTCCCAGAGGTAAAAATAATAATAATGCGGATTGTGTGTTGATAACTACTGCTTTCCTCCCTGACTGCCCAATATTCACACTACATTTCTCTCTCTGCAGAAATGACGAATCATAGAATCATTTGATTTAGAATCTAGTTCAACTCACTTGTAATGAACAGGGACACCTACAGCTGGATCAGGTTTCTCAGAGCCCCATCCAGCCTGACCTTGAGTGTCCCCAGGGACGGGGCAGCCACCACTCTAGGCAACTTGTGCCAGTGCCTCACCACACTTACTGTAAAAAAACTTCTTCCTTATATCCAATCTTAATCTCACCTCTTTTAGTAGGAAACCATTTCCTCTTGTATCAGAACAGAACCTGCTCAAGAGTCTATCCCCCTTTTTGCAGCCCCTCTATATGGGGGTCAGAAAAGCCACTCTCAGGTCTCCCTGAAGTCTTCTGCTCTCCAGGCTAAACAGCTCCAGCTCTCTCAGCCCATCCTCAAAGGAGAGGTGTTCTATTCTGTGGATCATTTTTGCAGCCTTCCTCTGGATGCACTCCAACAGGTCCACCTTTCTCTTGTACTGAGGACTCCACATCTGGATGCAGTACTCCAGGTGAGTCCTCACCAGCACAGAGCAGATGGGCAGGATCACCTCCCTCCCCCTACTGGCCACACTGCTTTTGATGCAGCACGGGATACAATTGGCTTTGCAGGCAGTGAGGGCACATTGCTGGCTCATGTCCAGCTTCCCATCCACCAGTACCACAAAGTCCTTTACAGCAGGGCTGTGCTCAATCCTTTCATCCCCCAGCCTGTATTGATATACATAAAAGGTTAGAACTTAGCCCATGGCAGGTTTTGTAGGTGGGTTCTTGCCTTTACCATCGATTTAAATTTCTGACTTAAATTTTATTCCTTCTCTTCTGTAAGTGCTGTAATCTGTTTTTATGAATTGATTTTTTTTATGTTGGAAATGTCAGTCTGAATCACAGAATGCTTAGCGTGTTGGAAAATAATTGTAATAAAAAGTGAAATATTTGAAATCTGAGAAGCTGGCTGGGGGGCAAATACAAACAAAGTAGGATTATGCTCATTACGCTGGATTTTGCTCTTCAGAGGATGGTTCTCCTATGAATGCAAGACATCTGATGTCCCTGAAGGAAATTACCCTCTGGTTTACTGTTGCCAGATTTCTTAGAACAAGCACATCCCTGGAGGAACTGCTCACTTGCATTTGGGATGGTATGCTATTATGATAGCAGCCAACTTGGAAAAGTTACTAAAAGCTGCTGCAGCATGTGGAAATATGTTCTGGAGCATATAAAACCTCCAAAAAGAAGACAAAACCTGGTCTGACTTCAAGACTAAATCCAAATTTTTGTAATTTGTAACTTCCTGCAACACACAGCTATCAGAAGCTGAATACCTTCAAAACACTTAGCTCTTTTTTCCTTTCTCTTCAATAAAATTAAGACCTTTTCAATTTTCGCTGTATGACCATTCCAAAGAGTTAAGATACCAGTCTGAGTTCAAAATCAAAAAACAGGGGAAGATGATTGACTGCATATGAAGGAGTCTTGGGGGGGAGGGGAAACAACAAGATGAAATTACTCTTGAGGCAGCTAAAACCCAACACCTCAAACACCTGCAAAGTAAGTAAACTCTTAACCCCCATCCACACTGCTATGAATAACATTGAGTTTGGTGAAGCACACTCCAACAGAAGCAAATTTACACCAATGGGAAGACAGTATACAGATTACATCACTGTGAATGGAAAGTCTGAGCAACTAAAACACTTTCCCTTCCTTTATTGCTAAATACTGGAGTCCTCCATATCTCCCACCTCCTGTGAGCAATCCAGGACTCCAATCTCTCAAAAAGCTATTTAGAACCTCTCCTTCATTCAGTCCAGCCTTCTCTTTGAAGGAATTAAGCCAACTCTGCTAAGGCACCCAAACCTGCACCCTTCCTTTGTTAGAACACCAATGAGTTAATTTCAGAGCAGTGGAAGACTCACACTGAGACCTCACTAACCAACTTCATGAGATAAGGTTACAGTGTAGTTTCTATTTAGTAGCACAGTCCTTGAAAACTATCCATCTCATCCTGAAGTGCCAAATTTTAATATTTCCTTGATACTGTTTTCTGGGTTAAGAATCACACTGAAATCACAGCTCATATGTTTCAATATTTTCTGAAAACAACTGATTTAAGCTGCTCTGTTCTCTTTCAGAGAGATATTTCATACATCAGAAAAACAGTGATAAGCAAGTAACTTAATAAAACAGAGCTGTCTGATTAAGTGCAGATAAGGAAATCCATGACCATATTCATGAAATTGCTAATTCAGTCAAAACAGGCTTTCACGCACACAGTCTCACAGGCAGCAACAGTGCAGCACTACATTAAGTTTAAATATACTTGAAAAATTACAGCTAAAAGCCTAATTTATCCCTCTGTAAGTAAGACATTGTGATTGTATTATGGTATCTAAGAGCTAAGCCCGACAAGGAAAAGCATTCCAATGTTTCAACAAAGAAGGAATTCTGATGAACAAGAACTAGTAATTCTATTAGTACAAATCCCAATAGAATGAAGAAAAATACATCAGAATCATGCAATAATATCATGCCAAAACGTCATGTGATTAAAATTTCCTTGACAAATTTGGAAATAGTGGGAGCACTGACAAGACCATAGACACTGAAAGTATCGACTTCCAAGCAGTTATGCTCAGCATTTTCAGAACATACCCTCAAGAGTAATCACTTTTCTGCCTTAGATGCATCTCAGACACCGGCAAAGACTATTTTTTTCCCACCACAAGTAAGAGATGCAGCATCTCCTGCATGATTCCTATTTACAGAAAGCATCACTTGCTGGAAAGTAGGGCAACATGGATATTGAAATCTCTTCTATAGGAAAAGCTTGTTCTACCATAGTGAAAGAGATGAGTCAAATACATTCAAAACAAAAGACTAGAAGAATTATTCAAAAACGTAATCAAAAAACAGTGTCTTGTGATTTGTTTCTAAATCATGGTCGCAGTTGATTTTGCTAGTGTAATTCTGGATGTGATCAAGACATTTCCATGAAGAGAAAAAGGAACAAGAATCATACGCTTGCTGTTGATTTAATATACTATGTACCAAAATTCACCAGGTACATTTCAGGAAGGAAATGTGATCTTCAGGGATTTCTGAATTTATAATAGCTTGCAAATGCGTACTAGCAGATGCTGTTGTGTGATGAAACAGTTTCTCAGTAGGATAAATTATTTCTAGCTCTAATCAAGCAGGTATAAAATCAGTATACGCAATCTAGTTCTTCAACTCTTAAAAAAAAAAAAAAAAGATAAAACACCCATCTAAAGCACATCACCATAAAGGCAAATGTATTTTCCCTTTGCAGGAGTGAAAAATGCAAGACCTGTTACAGTGTGTTCTATATAGGATAGATATCTATATCTAAGGCTTAAAAGAAACAGTCATATTTTTATGCTAGAAAAAAAAAAAAAAGATCAGTCTCAATAGGCAGTTGTCTCCCATGGATTATTAGGTCTCTCAAGACAGCTTATATAACACACATTAGTCTTATGACTAACTTGAAAACCCAAGGAGGCATAATATAATCCTCCTAAAAGTTAAGGGCCATACTGCAACAGGGATTTGAAGATAAAAGTTGGTCCAAGTTTTTCTGATTTAAGCATTGCTTTTTACTTCAAATACTCTTTTTAGTCTTAACTCCAGCATGTGTGGGAAGTTATTAGTGAGGGCGTAGAAAGCAGGCTCTCTTGTACCAGATAGAGGAAACCTCTGCTGCTGCACCCGTCTAGGAACTTTTGCTGTGATAAGCCTTTACATAAATGGGAAAGAGAGATGAAAATTCCAACTCATGAGACTCAGCGAATGATCCAGTGACAAATAAACTATCTAACCACACTACTTAATAGAACAGATGCTTCAGTTAAAATATAGAAGGGCATTCTTCAATATGAAGGGCCAAATCTATTTTTAAACATATGAATTTCTGTGCACAGTCATTAAAACAGTTAAAAAGTGCCACAGAATCCCTTTTTCTATGTTGTTTGCTTTATCTGCTTTTCTTTCTAGATTTTTTCTTTTTTTTTGCATAATTTTGTCATGACTAGCTTCAGTATTCACTGCTGTTTTCTCTTCCTGTTGTTGCTTGCTGTCTTTTTTTTCCACATCTAGTTTCTTGTTATTTGAAGGTTCTCCATCCATGTTTTTCTCACTCCAGTCCTCTCAACCTTTCCTTCCACTGCCAGAAAATCAGCTCAATTTTATTACCCATAACATACAATTCTCACACAGGGAAGCATGTATGGACTAGTTATATACAAAAATGGGATGCTAAAGAACCTTCAGAAATTATGACAACAGAAATCATATAATCATACAATTGCTCAGGTTGGAAAAGACCTTGAAGAGCATCAAGTCCAACCATGACGTACCCACTACTACCCTAACAACCTTCCACTACATCATGTCCCTGGGCACCACATCCAAACAGGTTTTAAGTATATCCAGGGATGGTGACTCAACCACCTATCTGGGGAGCCAACTCCAGTGCTTAACAACCCTTTCTGTAAAGAAGCGTTTCCTGATATCCAACCCCGGTGCAACTTAAGGCCATTTCCCCTTGTCCTGTCACCTGTCACCAGTGAGAAGAGACCAACCCCGCTCTCGCTGTAAGCACCTTTTAGATATTAGAAGAGAGCAATAAGGTCTCCCCCTCAGCCTCCTTTTCCCCATACTAAACAACCCCAGGTCCTTCAGTCGCTCCTTGTATGGCACAAGAAAGAACCCGGGGAACCTGAGTCTCCTTTCTAGATATTCCCAAGAGGTCATCCTAAGTCCTACTAGATCTTGGTAGGACATAGCAAATGCCGTAGGTGCCACGCTGAAGTTACTAACTGCAAGGAAAAAAAAAAAAGTCATTGTAGATCATGCTAATCACTAAATGGACAGGGAAGTAAAACGTCTTCAAGTTAAGGCAACAAACATCTGATGTTTCAATTAAGTAAAGAAGAAAGGAAAACTAAGAGCAAATTCCGAAGTCAAGTAGACAGCAAAGAGAAGAGAATCTACTATGATTTAACACCAGGACAGAGCAGGAACAGCATATTCTCTGACCCACAGAGACTGAGGGAAGTTATCAGACCCTTCCCATTGTGGAAAAACATGGAGACTGCAAAAAGAATGCTTGTTCCCTTCCTAGAAGGCTGAATTCTTCTGGTTCTGGCTGGTTCACCAATGATCTCTAAGTCTCAAGTACTAGTTTGTATCTAAGACAGCATCAAAATTCTCAGTGTAAAAAAAAACCTGGATTTATACCTGGAATGAAATGGTCTAAAGCAACAAAGGAGCCTTTTTTGCTGAATATTTTCAAGTGTTAACAGGGCATATGCATATATCATAACAATTTTTAAATATCTTCAGCCTCTTTGATAGTAGGCATGATTTTTTCCACTTGTGCAAGGCCTTATGAGATCAATGGAGTGATTTAAACGTGACGCAGTTCTGAAATCTTGAGGGAAATCCTTTGTCTATAAAGAAGAAACATGCTGCAGGCCCTATTTCTGGAAATCAGCTCTTTCATCAGAGGTGAAAACCTGGTCAGCTCCCACACTGCTGTAGATACAGCCTTCAATACTACTCATAAGCATGTGTTGCAAGGTCTAAGAAATGCTAAATGCTCTAAGAAGTGACTGACATTTTCAGAGGATTTAAAAATGTAATCATTAATGCTATTATCTTAGTCTTGCTAGACTTGGATAATCCTCAGTGACACTCAGCAACTTCCCTAAACAAAAAATACCCTTCCAGTTTGCAAAATAAGCCCATTCATGCAAAGCAAATCTACATTTCCCAATGAAACATGGCTCAAGGGGGTTCTGCAGTTTTCTTCTTTTGCGAGCATTCATGTAGCATATGCTGTCATTTTAATTCCTGCAAAGCAATTCTTATCCAAACTTGGGCGCTCCACGCTGTTTCTGTGCCTCTTAACAGATTTTTCTCGGAGCTGTACCAAGGAAAAACCCGGTATTGCTGCCAAACCAGATGTTAAATGTGAGAAAAGAATTCAGTCACTTCACAGAGTATTTTCTATTACAGCATCTGCGCTTGATTGTCTCACCAGCAACTGTTATAGATACAAAATGTTCAACGTATGGTATGACCTCTGCACAGCTACAGACTTGCACACATAGATACACATACACACTCCACAGTGCAGCATGACTGAAATTGAGAGATAATACTTCCAAAGGATACATACAAGAATAATGTGCTATTTGAAAACTGTCTGCAGAGTAATAGAACTAATAGACTATGGAAAAATCTGTTGAAATTCTCTGGGCCAGGCTCTTTTCAGTAGTGCCCAGCAGCAGAACAAGGGGCAATGGGCACAAACTGGAACATTGGTAGCTCCATACTCTAAGGAAGCTGCTTTAGCAAGCGGTTAGACTAGACAGTCTGCACAGGTCCCTTCTAACTCCTGCAATTCTGTGACTCTGTGAAGACAGTGTGTCATAAGCAGTGTCACATATTTCAGGGGGTGACACAAGGTCCAAGCAAATGCAAAGTCCAGCTGCTACTTTCTGACATTACTTCATTTTACCAGCTGAAAGAGTGAAGCAGGAATTTTTAAATGAAAAAAAAAAATTAAACAAAAAATAAAAATCAAAGCTCATTACAAAAATAGCCTACATAAAAGCCTTAGCCTAAATACAGATAAAATAGGCCTGACTGAATTATAGCCATTTCTGTAAAACCACTTTACAGGCTTTGCATATCTATTACTTTAATAGCAGTTTTTTTTTTTTTTTTTCTTAAAAGAATATCTTGCAGTTTCTCTGACAGGTTTATCTTCATGATATATAGCCCTCCTTCCCTATTTTGCATAGTACAAAAGAGACTATAGAAGAAAATTTAAATAACAGAAACCAGTATTATCCCATATTGCTGAGCAACTTGTTTGCCGTGTTTTATGGCATGTATTTTAAAATAAGGGCTCTGCAGTTAAGAGAGTAGTTTAGGCACATAAGAAGTAAAGTTAATTTTCCATTAAAAGTTTATTTAAAGAAAAAATTGGATGAGGCTGGACAAAAAATCATGGACTATGTTAATATAGCTGCAGTTAGAAATAGTTAATCACCTTCAGTGTGTTAAAGAAGCGAAGGGCAGCAAGTGGGGGAAGCAAAATTATGCAATCGAGTAACAATCTCCTATGGGCTACTTTCCCAAGAACCTGTGGAGTAGAGTTTTTTTCACCCAGCTGGGCTCAGCACTCAGGATCAACAAGCAGCAAAACCTCCCCATCAAGTCTCCCCAAACCTGCCATTCCCTGCAGCCTCCAGAGAACACACCTAGATGCCCAGCCAGCAGCCAAAGCCAACACCAGTTTGCCTTAAGATCCTCTCTTGAAAGTTACTGAGCAGGTGCACATCCGTCACATCTGCAAGCTTTCAGCTGAAGAGAAAAAAAAAACAACACAAAACACCCACATTTGGAGAGTTCCCTAGCACTTTCAAAGACTATGAACCCTAGAAAAGAAGCAGATTTTCAGCAGTTCTTGACTTTTAAACCACACTTCATTCTTTAACTTGTCAATTAGCACATGGAGGTAAAATGATCTTTTACCCCTTACAGGCCTGAGACCTACCAAAGGAAATCTGACCATGGCTTGCAACTACCTCTAGTCTTCAAAAAAGTTTTCCTGTTTGCATAGTTATGGCATTAACTTCAACTAGAATCTATCACAAAGCTTAATATATCAGAAAAGTGCATCCATCATTAATACACAATATTTATTATAGGAATGAGATGGAGAGAAAATTTTTGCTTTTGTAAATTCATGGAAGTGTAAGTTAACATTTCAACTCAGGAGGTAATTTATTTTACTCATTAATTAATAACATACGTGACTTCCATCAAGCAGGACAACAATCTGAAGACACAAAAGTGAAAACAGCAATAACACACCAATATGCCCAAGAATCTATTCTTATTCTCAAATCCTCAAAGATCGGCTCACAAAGTGATCACTAAAAATCATCAACTGTGGCTGACCAACAGAATTTAAAATAAAGCTCTACTTACTTAGTCTTGCCTGCAAAATAACCCATCAATCATGGCCTTACATTTTGTTTCGCAAATATGCTAGCATTTAGCTCGTGTTTCCCCATTGAGCCCATCAAGCTTTCCCATTCTGACTTCATTCTCAAATGGCACTTTTCTTCAGATAAAAGCTGTTCATGTAACTTCAGGGCAGGTGCACAGGTGTCTGTTTTCCTTACTCTTACTAAATCCTTGATCTCCTGGACGTCCCTTCAGTGCAGTCTAATGAAAATTCATAGGACATCTGTTCACTCACAGCTATAACAACTGCTACCTTTTAACTCGCTGTTTAGAAGAAGTGCAGCAAGCCCCTCAACATTTAGAGACTACACTTAACCATCCATTATCTTCTGCTTTTTTCTGTAAGACCTTTTAGCCTCCTTGTTTCCCACACTTCTGAAAATCCATAGTCATTTACAGCCTCTCCAAAACAAGTCATGGATTCCTCTTCCAGTCTCCTGACATTTTTCAGGTCAGCATGAAAAGCCATCTGTTCTCCTTGGCATATGATTCCCATTCTTTCTCCTTAGAAATACTACTATTCAGTTACATATCTCAATCATACACACTTCATTTATTTATGTCAAACATTTTGGGATGTTACATCCATCAGCTTTACAAGACTTACAAGTTTTAGTTTACGGCCTACTATAACTTACTTGTATTAGTCTTGTATTGGCAAGCAGTGCCTTAAATAAGTTGTGATGCATTCTGTAACTTAAGCTCAAACTAAAAATGATTGCTTAGTATACTTCAAAGTCTATTTTTAAAGGAAGTTTTTTTTTTTTTTCCTTAAATACAATTTGTTATATTTTCTAACTAGAAATTAAAGGATTCCAGACACTCTGCAACCCTTACTCTCCCTTTAGACACCAAGTGAAAAATGAAGTGGTATCAGTGGAAGGATCTTGTGGAAATAAAGAGCTGCAGAAGTAGACAGGTAGTTTATTGTCAAAAATAATTTGAGCTCCTTCTTAAATAAATGCACCATAATATTTTCCCTTACCAAGGACTTTAA
>PPHD01016847.1:0-14891 GCA_002909625.1 Bambusicola thoracicus
CTTTCTAAAAAAATAACTGGCTAAGTGAAGGGCATTCAAGCAAGAACTGAGATCATGAAGCACGAGGTACTTCTTCAAAGCCTGACGTGCTATTTTCAGACAATAGGATGCAATGCAGTGCAGTAAAATTCAAATGTTTCAGTATCTGGGGAATCTGAGCACAGGACGTCTTCCCCTGGGTACCCCCAACAAGTGAAAGGCAGCAATGACAGCAAAGAGCCAGGAGCAAGGACTGCATAGACAAGAGAGTTGTCTACCTGAAAAAAAAACTGTGCTCCTGCAGCAGCCCTCCTGGGGACTAAACAGCAGTTCAGCAAGAGACCGATGAGTGAGAAAATCAAGACTCCAGGGGAAGCTGACAGACAGGCTGTAAGCAGGCACAGGCAGGACAAGGCAGGGATAGACCCGCAAGCTTGCCGCAATAAATGGAGCCGAGGGTACAAAGCCACCAGAGAACTGTGACCAAGGGGAACACCAACCATCAGGCAAAAGGCACCAGTGGGATCTGCAGCAGGCCATGGGGCACTGCTGGAGAGTAAGGGCAGCAGTGGGGACAAAACTGAAGACAGGTCAGCAGAAGGCCACCAGTAAGCATGGAAGACATAGCAAGATTTCAGAAATTTGATTTGACACAGGAGTGGTGGGGGAATGAAGTGTCCCAGGAAGCCAGGGAAGCAGTGGGGCATCAACTAGCAGCATCCAAGCAGCCAGAAGCTTGTAAAGCTCCATCAGTAGCAATAACACAAACAAGATGTGGAAGATGGATTGAAAGGGGGTGCTCTTGAAAGGCAGTGAGGCTGTTGGTACTGTGGGGCGGCAGCAGTAAAAGTCAGTGTCCAGCCCAGGCTGTGCAGGAGGAACTCTGAGCTCATGGCATCAATAAACAGCTAAGAAGAGGTTAACGACCTTCACAGGTCTTAGAAGAAGCATGTATGGCCATGGCGAGGGGCTTAGAGGGGGCACCAGCATCAGCATCTGCATTTGCTTGGCTCAAATGGCTGCAACAGTTCAAGTTTTACAAGTGCTGAGTCCTTTCATGTTGTTGTCCAGCACCCAGAACATGAAACACTTGAGGTGAAATCCTGCCCCCTCCAATGTTAATGGGAATTTTACCTTGAGTCTGGTTTCTCTCTGCTCACACTATCTGGTATAAGGAAAGACAGATCCCACCTTGAGAGGGAGAGGGGGGAAATAAAAGGCATGCAAAGAAAAGCATTATAGCAACAGTGCCACTGAGCACATGCTGGGGTGGGGGGCAGGGCTGGTGTCCCTTGCTGCCAGGGACAGAGGCATGCCATGAGCTCACTGAGCTGAGTGCAGAGAGCAGGGCTGGGAGGGCAGGAAAGCTGTTAGCAGAGGGGGAAGGAAAAGAGGGGTGAGCTGGCAGGGGAAGAAAAGAACAAGTTCAAATAGCTGCCAAACTGCAAAGAGGGGGCAAGTCCATGGGCAAGAGAGCAGGTAGGAGCCAGTCACTGAAACAGCATCACAGCAGCACTGGCAAAGGCATAACGGAGTTGGGAAGTGCACAGGGGTGGGTTTCCCACAGTGCCTTGTGGTGCCTTGGATTTGCTGCTGAATCAACAAGGCAGAACCTTCCGCTGTATGGGCTGGGAGGCTGGGGTGTAACTTCATGGCATTGCAAACTGAGCCATGGATAATTTTCTTTGCACTCATCATCACAAACAACACTAGGGTTAGTTGTGTGCTTTCCAGCAGGAGACCTGAATCCTGTGGGTTAGCGAAAGCAAACGGCAGAAGCGAGGAGATGGGACAATACAGAAAAGGTCCTTTCCTTTAGCTGAAAGCTACAGTGACAGTGCTATCAGAGAGAAAGGAAATTCCCGCTGCAGAGCTGCCAGTAACAGATGACAGCAGTGCTGAAAAGGTAGAAAAAGAACCAGTGAAAGAAGTCTGCAGGCAGACCTGCTTAGGACTTTCTTTTCCTTCGGCTTCAATGCCTTCTGATGGGAAATGCTCACTTAACTGTATTGAAGTTTCCCCATTCTCATTTCCTTGAAGAGTGGATGTCTGAGGCTTGTTGCTTGCCTGAGAGCCTCTTGCCAAGTTCTCTTTGCAGGAGAAATGGAAGCAAATTACCTGGGTGTGCTATGAGGCTCAAGTCCAGCTCCCTCACCCCACTGACACAGCAGTGGTGCCAGGGCCCCGTCCCACCACCTGCAGCACCAGTGCTGGGCGAAGCTCTGGTCTGGGCCCACTGCAACTCACCAAGGAGTCTTGGCAGTGGGAGTGAGCAGGCAGGGAAGAAGTAAAAACCTTTCAGCTCTCTCTCGTTCATGTGGAAAGCCCTTTCAGTGAAAAACATGGTGGTTTCTGTGCTTTTTCTTACCAGCAGACTATTGTCCAACAAGAGATTCCGACAACCACATCCTGGGGTGCATCGAGCACAGCCTAGCTAACCACTCAAAAGAGGCAATTTGTCCCATTCAATCAGCATTGCAGCAGTCTCACTTCGAGTACTGTGTGCTATTCGGGGCACCAAAATGTCAGAAGCTCATAAAACTATTAAAGAGCATCCAGAGGAGGTCTACGAAGATGGCAGTGGTGTGGAGGGGAAGATGTATGAGGAGCGGCTGAGAGTCCTGGGTTTGCTCAGCCCAGAGCAGAGGAGCTGAGGGGAGGTGAAACATGGCTGCGGCTGATGTGTGGGATGTGAGGCCACGGTGCTGCTGTGGGCTCAGCTGGCAGCCCCAACTCAGGACCTCTGTTGCTGCCCATCTGCCTGCCTGTCCCTGCACAGCATCTGCTCATCCTCGGCACAATCGCAAAGAATTGTTCCCGGATTGTCAGGCTGTTGCGAGGCTTAATTACTTAGCGTTTATGGAGGACCTCATTCATTAGAGGAGCTTGAGCTATGTAAGTGCATATTATCGTTTAGGATACTTCAGGATGAAAGGCACTTAAGTGCTTGACAAACTGAGAAAGCAAATGTATACAGGAATCACACTGTTTGCCTCTGAAATGAAGCATCTGGGCTGAGACATAACAACTGTTCCCGAGCGTGCTGCAGTGAGGTGAGAAGACCTGAGCCTTGTGCTTCTTCCCCTGAAGTAGCCAAAAATATGCTCCGCAGGCTACACAACAGCATGGCTGTGAAGCTGCAGCTCTTCATGTGCAATAAGCAATGAGCTTGCAGCTCCCGGCCTGTCTCTGGCAGCCTGCACCTGTGTGGGGAGCTGGAGGAACCCATGGGGCGGCAAACAGGGGCCAGGCAAAGTGCCTGCTGGTCAGAGCCCTGCTCTTAGGCTGCTCTGGGGATGTGCCTCACGTTTTGCATCCAGATCCCACAGCACGTTTGTGCATCTCACTTCTAAGAGGGGCAGCAAAGGGAGTCCCGGAGTGCATTTGAGTGTAGGAAAGATTCACCAAACCACCCTTTTTATGGCTGCAAGATGAAATACATACCAGCGGATGATTTAGCTCCCCTCCAACAGGCCTGTAGCTTTCAGAGGTATTAGCTGTGCGTCTTCAGCAAGGAGTGCTCTGTTTTTCCGTGATAAATCTGTGCTGCACCATGCCTCCCACGTGCAGAAGTACTCGATTTCTGCAGCAAGTAGAGATAGCAATGAAGAGACCTGGAAGGAAACCAGAAAGTAGATTATTGGGTACTGCAGACCATTAGAACACATGCTTGGAGTGAGAGCAAAGTGTAATAGAGCGCCCTCACAAATTACATCCTTGGTTTTGATTTGCTCAGGCTAGGAGTCTTGAAAATGATATATTTAATAATATTTTGCAAGCTTCTAAACAACATAGGATTAGTGTGCACTATTACATTTCATTTTGCTATTCAGTTTCTTAAGTTGTGTACATCATCCTGATATCAAAACACTGAGAGAATAATACTGGACCATGTTTTGAAGCCTTTTAGGGAAAAAAAAAGAAGCTGGAAGAAGAGTTCTTAGTTATGTTGCAGGTTTATTTCTTGCAAAATCATATCAGGGTCTTCTCCTGGTTCCTGCCTTGCACAGAAGGGCTTTGGCCTTTGGCTCTCATGTCTCCCAGCTTTATCACCCTCTGTGGCTTCTGCTGCCCCTGACACACTGCGGCCAGCCATTGCTGTTATCTCCCTCTATATGGACAGCACGAAGGGGCTCTGTTTCTGCTTTGTGTTGGCAGGGGTCAGGGCCGTTAGCTATCTGCAGGGCCACATGTGAGAAGACAGCACTTATCAGCAGGTCACCTTGCAGCTCAGCAAAAATTCAGCCTAAAACAATAGTTAACATTTGCTGGCACCTGTAGTCTACTTACATTCGTCTGTCTCAAGAGAGATGCTCTCTAGGAGTATGGACAGTCTTAGAACTTCCTGAGTCCTGGCGCTGCTGGACGTCTCTACCCCAAGTGACTTCCAAGAGAGGCATTCTGCTTTCTGCACCACTAAATGTAAAACTCCTTCCACTCACACTGTTGTATTAGGACTGGAAATGTTGGTCTTTGCTGATAAAGATGAACTCAGCTGTTCCGGTACAGAAATGACAATATATATAATAGCAAGAAATCAATATTAGTGAATATCACTTTACTGTGAATTTAATGTTGCAGAAAAGATAAACCAACCTCATGCCATGTTGAATAAAACCAGACATTTTATAAGAGAGAGTGCAGCACAAGGAGGCAGAATATTGTCTAACTTGTGCAAGCATATGGCTGTCTTCTGTACTTCATTCATGTCTTCTTATTAAAAAATAAGTGATTCTGAGGGTCTGTTAGATAAAAGATCCTGCAATACGATTGGTACCTTCTGCTCCTTGGGGCTGAGGTTGTGGATGTGCTCTCCCAGCAATGCCCTACACAGGCAGGGACCTGATCTGCAGATGACTGAGCTGCCTCCAGCATCACTGACATGGATTAATGCCTGATTCAGCATTGCTGGCAGAGAAAGTTAAATTTAATGGCGTAGGATTTCTCACAACCCAAGGCTGAGGCTTTGGGGAACTTCAGCATCACGCAGAACAGTTCCTGTACATGTAAAAGGTGGACAGAGGAGAAACATGATGCTCTTCTCAAATGTGTAGGCTTCAGCAAGTAGGGGCCCGTGAACAAAGAAGAAAATGAGGGAAGGAAAAGCGGACAAAAAGCAAAACCTGAACAAGATAATAAGGCCACATCCATTTTATAATTAGTACAGGATGTAGTGTTGGGCCCCTAAAGCTCTACGAAGTCCTGAAAGGCTGCAAGTTTACAGCTGAAGGCACGGGCTGAGCGGGCTTGTTAGCACTGCTGACGCAGAAAGATATCCAACTCAGCCTTTAAATGTTGACTATTTTGAAGGGAGATATGAGAAGCAAACTTTATCTAACGCAGAGCTCAATCTGCTGTGCCAGCTTCAAAAGAACAGCTGCTGTGAGCGCGTTTCCCAGGGGCTGATTAAACACTGGAAGGAAATTTCCAGAGTGAAAATTTACACTGGGTAGAAGTATCTTTAAAAATAAAACACGGCCTAAGTTTAACAGAAGGTTTCTGCAGCAGCTGCTTCTGGAAACAGCCGCTCCAATGCAGAAAATATTTCTTAGTAATATTTTCAATGCCGTGCTGTTGCATGAGGGCAGGAGAGGGATATGAAGTAGGCAGAAAGTCAAAATGAAGGAGGTGCTTTCACTACCCAGCTTCACAGATACACACGAGGGAAAAAAAAACACCAAAAAATGGGGAATGAGCAAATGAAATGTTCAAAAAATCTTTTCTGTGGTAATAAAAGTAGCGTTATTTCGTGCTTGTCACACCGGTAAGGAAAGATGAAGATGGGAGATGGGGAATATAAAAGCCATTCTCCGTCCCTCAGGGAAAACAGAAATCTGTAAGTGGCGATGGGACGGGGCCGGCAAGAGAGGGCAGGGAACTGTCTTGTCCTGGTGAGGGGAGGGATGGGGATGCTGAGCCCTCTGAGGCACTGGCACAGGGTGCCCTGAGAGGTGCTGGATGTCCCATCCCTGGAGACACCCAAGGTCAGGCTGGACGGGGCTCTGAGCACCTGATCCAGTGTAGGCGTCCCTGTTCATTGCAGGGGGTTGGGCTAGATGGCCTTTAAAGATCCCTTCCAACTCAAAGGATTCTATGCCTCTACGATTCTTTCTCCCCTTTGCAATGGCTGAGACCCATGGGGGAAATTCCAACCTCATGTACAAGCTGCATCCTTTCTGTGTTTCCTTCAACACACCCTCGTGTACTTTATCCTACATAGATTTCAACATGTGCACACCTTTTACATATCAGGAAGGTGAAAGATGACACAAGCTGAAACAACCAGTAAATCACAGCACTTCATCTCTTTTTTAGGAGAGCCCAAGAAGTGAGTGTGTTGCTGCCCAACGTTTCCCCAAGCAGTGCAGGTACACGTGCTCCTTTGCACCTCTCCTCAGCATAACCAGGGCTGAGAGCTCTGAAAAGTAATGGAAAAAGACACTTCCCTTAAGAAAACGATTTTTAACCTTTACTGCAAAATCTGCTCCAGTGTATTAAACCCAGTTTGTCTACGCAGCAAAAGTAGGAACTGGAAGCAAGTCTCATTGTAACGTTAGTCCCCTTTCTTACAGATCATCAGGGGAGTTTCCCTTCCTATCAGAAGGGCAGCGCTTGTCAGCTCATCAGCTGTGCGACTGGAGGAAGGCAGAGCTTTCTGCTTACACACTGATTATAAAAAGAGGAAGGAGGCGGGGGAGGAAGAGCAGCTATTTGTCAGCCTGTGCTTACGGGCAGGCCAGTTCTGTTCTGCAGCTCCCTTCTGCTCTAAGGAGGTGGAAGTGCATTAGCAGCCATAGCGGCAGGTTTGAGCTGCCTGGAGGCGGCCAGCAGAGCCCCATCCTCAGCTATACAGAAAGTGGCAGAAATGGAAAGAGCTGCGAAGTTGGAGGACGTGTGGGTTCCTCCTGGGTTTGTAGGGCTGAGAAAT
Source organism: Bambusicola thoracicus (assembly GCA_002909625.1). Classification (NCBI taxonomy): domain Eukaryota; kingdom Metazoa; phylum Chordata; class Aves; order Galliformes; family Phasianidae; genus Bambusicola; species Bambusicola thoracicus. The sequence continues at coordinate 6,908 of PPHD01016847.1, forward strand.
GGCGTGGGGATTTCTGGGCAGCCGGCAGGAGCTCCATCACACGAGGTGGAAGGTCATGCTGGGGCCTGCCCAACACTTCTGAGAACACACATCTCATAAGGCAGTTACAGCGACGGAGGAGTTTGTATTGGTGGTCGAAATTACTCCTTTGGGAAAACACTGAGAATTCTCCTGTGGATTTTTGGGGAAAAAACAGGGCTGCTGCTAGATCCCTAAATATCAAACCCACCCCTTTTGTTTTATGATGAAATGAAAAGTCTCGCAGAGCCTTTATCTTCAGTGGAGGGCACTGGCAGTACTTCCCATGCAGCAAACACCCGTAGCATCCTGGGTGATGAAGTTCACCCACTGCACACTGTGCCCTTTCACAGCTGAGCAAAAAGCCGTGCACTCCATTCCTCACCCACTTATTTTGAGCGTGAATAAAAAGTAACTTCATTAAAGTCAGTGAATTACACTGATAACAATTACCAGTGTGGGAGGAGAATGGGCTCCCTGGATCCACTCCAGGGTTTCATCACACTGGTTTGCAGCCTGTTATCTTACCGTGATCCCTTTTTTGTTATTTTGTCAAGTCAGACTGAAAGAGATTAAATCCCAGCTCCAATAATTGTTCAATAGTTTAAGGTCTATAAAATATTTATGCACTCAGCAGTTTGCTTCTGCATAATAACTTTAAAAGATTGATAATGTTCCACATCTGAGCTTTTTGACTGATGGCGCTAACTTTTACCACGCGCTTATTTACTGCCCTAATGCTTTCACTCTCTTTGGCTGCATCCAGCCCTGCAAAGCTTGTCACGCTCAGAGATGGAAAGTGTGATGAAGAAAGGGAGGATGAGGAGAGCGCAGCAGCAGGAAATGCTCCTTGCTGCTGCCATTTTGGTTCCCAGTAAGCCGGGATCCCGGGAATGGCCGGACCCGAAGCACTGTGAGCACGGGGTGGGAGGCGATCCACCTGCTGCTGGGGACGGCTGCCAGCTCGGGAAAGCAGGCGTGAGATCTTCCTTCTTCCTGACAAGCCACCTGCCCACAGCTTTACAGCACCCCGGGTCTCCTTTCACGTCCGGGAACAAATCTGCATTACACACAAGTACAAAACACAGTTGGGAAAACAAGAGAACCCCTATTTAAGGGAAGCGAAACAATGACGGGCTCAGCAAGCTGCTGTGGTCTGCCTGGCAGCATCCAGATCACTTTTCCTTCTCTGCTCTGTGCAGGGATAGAAGCAAGACTGCAGCACTTAAGGCCTTGGCACCGTCATCTCGGTGAGGATTTGGAGGCACTCCAGGAGGCCCAAGGAACCCACACCCTGTGCCAAGAACTTGAGGCTGGGAGTGCATGGAGCTGCTCAGGAGGCTGGATGATTTAAGGTAGATAACAGCCATTTGAAAATGTCTATTGCCTGGCTACCCCTCCAGACTGCAAAAACGTCTCTGGAAGGCTCCAAGGTCCCAGCTGCTGGAGCAGTGCAGTTTCTTCCCCTTAGGAGCCTTGTTTTCCCGGAAAACACTTCCATTTTCTGATATCTGCAAAAAGACAAAGAAAAAGAATGAATAATCAATGAACTCAAAGGAAAATCTGCTGTGGTGTTTGAGCCCATCAGTTAAGGGCTGTGAAGGCTCTTCACTCACCTTGTTTATTTTGGTAAATCCATTTTATTGATTATTTCCCAATTTTCCCAATTTCATGTTGGGATAACAATGAGATTAATAAGGGGCAGAATATCTTTGACTCGTTTCCAGGAGCAAAGCACATAAAGCTCAGGACTCACACAGTATCTTGTCTCATTTGTCACAGTGGCTTCATGGTGATGGGAGGGTTGTATGGATGAGGTTCAGGACTGATGGAAAGTATTTAATCTCAAGTGGCTACTAGAAAAACCACTGTCCTTGAGATATTTGCCATGCTGATTACTGTCTTGGGTTGCTTTCTGCACATTCACTTTATAGAGTAGTCGAGTTTTTTAAGAGTGCAGATGTAGAGCGGCATCTTCCTGGTGGATCCTATGGGAAAACAACTACGTTAACACACGCATTCTTCAAGCAGTAAGTTAGTTCACCGGTCTGAACAACATTATCTCATACAAAAATCTATAGGAAAGTCTTCAGGATTGAAAGAGGCAATACTCTGCATGTGAAACTGGAACTCCAGATGTGAGAGAGTTCTGTCTGCAAATCATGGAGAATCACAGTATCCACTCTTTCCCCATACTTGCGAGAAAAGCAACACAGGTTTGCGGTCTTCCTTTACTTTCTGCCTTGTTGTAACACATTCTGCTGATGCAGCGGATGAAAAGTTCATGTCTGATGTCTGCCCGTTTAAATGAATTGGTTTTTAATGAAACTCTTAAGAAAATCCATAACGAAGAAACAGGTTGGTGTTAGTATTCCACCGATAAACAACAGAGAAGCTACAAGGACTGCTTAAAACCAGCCCATATCCATGCAGTGTTGACGGTTGAAGACAGAAGCAGTAAGGTTACAAAAGCAAAGAAAGGATTTGGACATGGTGGGAGCTACAACATCAAGGAGATAACATTCACATGCAAGCAAAGGACCTTGATGTATGGATATGCCTGCTTAGTCCATGGCATTTGGCATTGGCTCTCCTGCCTCCCAGGTAAATCCTAGATTGCCAATCCCCTGAAATATTCCACTGAGGGCTTTAACTGTGAGATAAAATGGTCTTCTTCAGATTCAAAGTATGGTGTTATGCAGAGTTATGATGGTTGGCAGCACTAACACTGATACTGTCAATGCACACAAATCCACACTACTGGGTAGTAGTGGGAAGAGGTCTGTGTCTCAGCACAAATGGATTTGGGGATGTTTGTTCTCTGGGATGTTATCAGTTTCAGTGAGGGAGAGCCCTCCAAAGAGATTGCCAGTCTCTTACTGCAAGCTCCATATCCATCTTTTCTCAGTGCAGTGCTCATGGCCAGTGCCCAGAAAATCAGAAGCTCTCCCTGCCTGTTTCAAGTCCAACATTTTTATAGTTCTTCTGTATAGATATCTATATAGATATCTTCTAAACTCTCAGTTATTGCCCTGTAATTTTCTCTTCCAGCAACACTGCCATGCAAGTCCCTATCAAAAATGGGAAAACACATGATGCTTATGAGCCATGGCTACAAACAGGCCATTTACAAATGTAATGTGCTATATATAAATATATATGTGTATCTTAACTCATATTATTTCTTTCAATAACAACTTCCTTATTAAATTCAGAACTGGAGAATCATATCATAAATAAGAGCATCTCTTGCAGATTTTGTAGATAAATAAAAACAGTGCTCAGGATAATAGTAACAACTATTGAAAAAACACCAGCCTTTGGAGAGCCACTTGACTAATTTCAGGATTAGCATTTGGACAAGCTGCTGATGTTCAGAAAATCCCTCTTCAGAAGGATGAGGCTTTGTGTCGGTGGGGAACGCGCTCCACTCCTACTAGAACAAGGCAAACATATGTTCACCCACAGCAATGACTGAACCTGCTTCAGAGAGGTTTGCTGCAGGGACTCCCATGGCTCTCGGTGGATTGCGCTTTTCAAATCCTACCAGACTCTTCTAACAGCTTTACTTTCAGCAGCAGCTTCTCAAAGGTTTCATAAAATATTTGAAGATAAAGCAGCTATTTTCTGAAGGAGATCTGTACAGTAGCAGCATGGCTGGATTCTGGAAATTCCCCCAGAAGGATGGCTAAAGTGAAGAGTATCATCATCTCTGTATGTAGCCTTTACAGTCAAGAGCGCGTTACCTGAAACCCAAGGGAAAAATACATGCTGTTCCTCCAAACCTGATTATCTTTGAACACAAACCAGACACTTATTGGCTGCATGTAACTGCAGTTAAAAAGCATACCTCTGGTTTAAATAGTCCTTGAATGTAAGTTGAGGAGATGATTTCAGACCTTCCAAGGGAGATGGAATCCTGGTAAGCGCAGAAGTTTACGGGGCTCAGTGATGTGCTACACTGCCATACAGAAATGAAGAAACAAATGCATAAATAAATAAAAATGTGGCTCCAGTTCAGGCAATACCTTAAAACAAGATGTTTGGAAGTAGGAAGATGGTCAGGAATTAGCTCTAGCTTACTCATACACATGGGGAGCGTGTGAGAGGGCAAGGTACTCAGAGAACTCTCGCTGCTGCTGAGGGAGCCATACAGACCAAGGCTATGGTAGATAGTAGAGGTACTGCTGCTCTCTAGGGGTTAGAGCCCAGCTCAGAGCTTCAGACCAGTAGGCTCTGCCTAGTCATAGCCTAGAGGGTGGAGCCTTCTTCTGAGGCTCAGCACCCAGCTGGGCAGAGAATGAGAATCATGTGGCTGTGGTGCCCTCCAAAACACCTGGTTTGTCTGGTGTTATAGCACTTGGAGGACCCTCCGGGGAGGAAAATCTGGTTTCTGTTTTTGCCTGAAGAGGTTCTTGGCATTCCCTCCTGGACATCCTCTCCTGCTTTGAAGTGTACCCCATTATCTAACTTGGGGTGACAAGTTCTGGAGCATATCAGGGAGGTAATGGAGTAGAAGTAGTCTGCAGAGAAGGCACTGAGGGGCACACCTACTTAGTCCAGATGTAGTTGGCCAAGCCTGCAGCTGCTGAGGTGTTCAGGTGCGCTACCAATACGATAAGAAAGAAATGAAACCAACAGTTTGCTGCTCCTCATGTTTCCCCAGAGCTACGTGGCCAAGTGTATCTTGCCCGAGCAATCAGAAGTAGAAAAAAAATAAAAAACACCTAACATTCTGGCTGAATATTCTTTTCTTCTTTGTTTTTTATGGGATTTTCTACAAGTTCTATTGGGCAGGACAGCAGGAAAGCACTGCCCTGTCTGCAGGGCCCTTCCCACTGCTGGAAGTCAGTCCCACCTGAGTTTTCTGTCCTTCCACCCTTCAAAGAGCATCTATGTTGCTGCTAATATAGCCTACCTCTAGTTGACAGAGCATCCCAACGTGCTCTGAAATTTTAACTGACATCTCACATGCCCATTAATCTCTGGATAAATCAAATAAATTAATGGTGAAATGACATCCTGTGCCACAAGTGGATGGGTTTCTAGGGCTTAACTCAGCAAAAATGCATTGAGATGTCACTCCGTCAGGCATTGCCAGGATAATGGGGGCCTTTCTAATAGGATTTTTCTCACTCTTCAGTTTCTTCCAGCACCAGAGTAAGCGTTTTATTGGGTTTGCTGACTCACACCTTTAATTAGGAAAGAGCAATGTTTTCTGTTCTTTGAATAATATGCTTAAATAAAGTGTTACAAGTACTCAAATGTATTAAAATATTTAACAAAATATTCCATAATTTAATGTCATATATATTTCTTGGCAGCAGTGAACTCCAAGAGCCTGAAGCTGTAATTGAACAATAAATTTAAAACATGATTTCAACCCATGTATTATAGATGTGGTGGGGTCTTTACTGAGCTCCTTGCTGGTACCATGTACAAACTCTTTCTGTTCATTTCTTACAGACAAGACCTGGCATTGCAGCAGTAATGCAAAGTCATTGTTTTAATTTCAGTTTTGAGGTCATAACATGGAAATTGGGTAAAGCTATGATGCTCTTTCCTTCAGAGCTGAAAAATATTCTCTAAATTTCTGGCTGCAGAGATTTTGGGGTGGGTTATTCTCTGACTCATTACTAATGCTTTAATAGTGTATTCACATGCAGAGCTGGCTTTCTACTTTCTTTGTGATAACTTGGTATTGACAGCTCTTACTTTTTAAGTCCTTCAGAGATCCTTATAGAATCAGATTTACTCACTGCAAATGATCTACAAAGATTAATTTAAATGCTACTTAGCAGCTACTCAGCAAACTAAAAGCTGGTACCTTTTCCTCTACCCCACTGCATGTGAACACTCAAATTCTGGCTCTGTGGAGGATCTGTAGCCAAGTTAACCCAAACTACCTCTGTTCAGTTTATGCGAAGTATCTCTAGCACTGGGAAATGCATTTGTTATTTTGCAAACACATATGCTTAGATCTGGATTCGATTGCTTACTCTGTGGCAGCGAAGCAATGGAACAAATTCTGAGTTGGCTTCCACCTGAGTTTTGGTTATTGCTTCTCCTTGAGGCCTTGCTGAGCCTCAAGAAGAAAATGCCCTGCAAACTGTCATCTGTGCCCACGCCCTCCATGGTGCAAGAAAACTGACCAAATAGGTGCCAATCATATCCACTTTAGAGGAGAAAAATAGCTACTGCTATTTTTTACCGAGTGACTTAGGAGAGCTCTGCTCCAAAGCCTATCCCTTGAGATTGACCATCTGTTGTTGCTGAACCTGCTCCAAACCCCCTGTTCCTGAACAGGACTGTCGAGAAACTTGTGGTAAGGCAGTCCTGGTGTCCTGACACCATCAAGGCTCCTGCGGCCCCACCGTGCCTGGTGCCCAGCCTGCGTATGGTGGCAGACTGTCCTGTTTGGGTGGTCAGCAGCTGGTGGCAGGTCCCTGCCAGCACAGGGGTCTCCAGTGGCCGTGCTGGTCCTGTGTTGGCAGCAGTGATCCACAGGAGGTGTTTGTGAAGTGCTGCTCTGGGATGCCCATTCACTCTGGAGCAGAGTACCACATGTTCCCTCTGCTCGCTTTGCCAGGTGGGAAAAAGGACTGGGGTTTATATTCTGTAATTAAAGCATGTTTTAGAGCCTCCTTCCCACTCTTATCGATAACAATTAGATAACACTTGTGTTAGGTTGGCATGACTGTGCAAATCCCTGTGTTTGAAGCCAGCACTGGGTCTGACTGAAAAGTGGGGAATGTGTTCCCAAGTGCATGATCTCATTTTTGGTACTACAGGATTTCATCCCTTTCCTTTACTCCAGCCTCAATAGTCGTTTATGTCTTTTTGTATGGTACTCTGCTATTCCTCAGTATTCATGATGTGATCCCTAATATTAGGTCACTACCTAATTCATCTGCACAGTTCTAAAGGTTTTGACAAGGTCATTATCAAAATATTAAGACTTTGGAGTCTTGCCTAGTAACGTCCCTCCAGCCACATACTTCTTGCAGGATTACTCATTGCCTCCTTTTCCTTCCACACTCCTATCTCTAAGCCAGCTTTTCACTCACCTTTCACTTTTGCAATTGACCCTATATTTTCCATCTCAAAGAAAGGATTCCTGTATGACCCAGAGCAATATAACCTACTGAAGTCCAGAGAGTTTAATTGGAACATTCTCTTTATTAGGTAGATTTGGTGTCTTATGAAAGACAACCTGGCAGAAACTACCTTAAAATCACTCATGTTGTGTTTTATCACATTTTCCCTTCCCATTCATGTCTTAAATTATCATTTTCTTCAGAATCAGTTTTAAAGCCTGGATATCGCTGAGACAGACTAATGAGTCTAGACTAGATCTGAGCACTTTGTTTTCCTTCTGGAACACCCGCCTTGCCATTTTTTTTGTGCCAGTATTTTTCAGAACACTGGGGTGAGATCATCCAGTTCCTCTGAATCAAGTGCACTGAACTCCTTGAGTTTTGTTTCCACCATGATTTCCAGCCCTTGTTCCCATCGTCTGTCTTTTGCTCTCATGACTGAACTCATCACCCTTGTTGGAAACCAAGGCAAATTCTGGATCCATAGTGCCTCGTTTCTAATTTCTGTTTTGTGCTGCTGAAGAACATTTTGCTCTTGTGCTTCAAGTTTTGTGAGCTCAATTTCAGGTTTTCTTTGGAAGTACTGAGATTGTCTCTGTTCCTCTTTCTGTACATATCGGTTCCCTCTCCCTTCACTATACAGATTTATTTTCAAGGCAATTGCTGCAGGTGCCTGCTGGAGAAATCAGCCCTTGCTGGGATCCTGCTGCACTCCAGGCACATATGCTCTGTCCCTTTGCTTTGAAATGAAGGCTTGGGCATGAGAGAAAGTGAGAACTGGGCAGTTCTCACCCTAACCCTAATCACTGAAGTATGTCTAACCTGTGACCCACTGCACAGTACGGAGACTTCAGTGAAGCATGGAAAGC
>PPHD01016849.1:0-12368 GCA_002909625.1 Bambusicola thoracicus
AAAGGTTGAGAGAACTGGGCTTGTTTAGCTTGGAGAAGAGAAGGATCCAGGGAGACCTCATTGTGGCCTTCCAGTACTTTAAGGGAGCATATAAACAGGAGGGGGAATGGCTGTTTACAAGGGTGGACAGTGATAGGACAAGGGGGAATGGTTTTAAACTGAGACAGGGGAGGTTTAGGTTGGATATTAGGAGGATGTTTTTCACACAGCGGGTGGTGACGCACTGGAACAGGTTGCCCAAGTTGGTTATGGATGCCTCATCCTGGAGGGCTATGGCATACACTTGTGCTGTCTTTTCCCTTGCTCTCCACATACATCTGGTGTTTTTGAGGACTTAAAACCAGGACACACAAAATTTGGCATTTTAATTTTAAATGAATGCATATGTTATTAACAATGGTCTTACATGCCGTTCATCATAATTAGTACTGTTTGGAGATAGAACATTCCTTCCCTTTGTTTTCACTGAATTTCTGTCTTTGTTTTCAGTGAATTTCTATCTTGTAGGAAATGCCAGATTGACAGCCTTGAAAACTGAAATCCCACTGTTTATCTTCAGGCAGCAATAGTATAGTCAATGACAGCACAAACATCCTCTCTGCCTCATCAATATGCCTGAAGTGTGAGTGAAGGTAGTTCAGTCTCCATGGCCATTAAATCCTGTTGATTCCATCAATAAGGATGCCAGTTACTGAAAGATGTCACAGTGACTTTGTGATCCGAATGACTGCTCAAAAGACACTGGATTGAGACACCAAATTCATCTCACATACTTCAGCGCATATACGATGGTAATGGCTTTCATTCGCAGTGAATCTGGGATGGATTCAAAAAGGCCTCTCAGATTTAAAGCTTTCTAAAATTCAATAACCATTCCCCTGAGCCACACAGTCCCTTCACTTACTTGAGAAACGTGTTCATGTTTTTTAACAGGTTCCTTTTAATGTATGAGGTCTTTATTGTTTTCAGTAGCTTTCCATCAGTAGGAGATAGGATCTGTGGGGCACATGGATAAGACTACAGAAGGATTTACTTGAATGTAAAAAACTGCATGCCATCTGCTACTGCTGTACGTGTTTGGTTTGTGCTGCTAAACAAGGGGCAGGTACCTGTCCTCATTCTGAGTTCTGACACTGCTTTCCCCACCAACATGGGGTTTTGAAATCGTGACGGAGTGTGGAATGGGCTTAGGGAGCAGTCAGCAAAGCTTTCTTCCTACCTCAGTTTCCCTTACTAGAAACTGAGGATAGTAATGCTTGGTGATAAATGATTTCAAAAATTGTAAAAAGTATTGCTGCTGTATAATTAAGCTATCCACTAGTAGATTAAAAATGTCAGGGAGAACAAGATTTTTAGTTGTGATAAGCCTTACAGACCACTGGAATGTGATGACACTGGAAAGCTTGGAAGGGGCAGAGTGCCCCAGTGCCCCAGATGAAACGCTCAGATTATTTCTTACATACCAGGAGTACACAGAGACTATGGGGCAACTCTTAGCCAGGTTTCTGCTTTGATTCTGCTGTTGGAGGGATTCATCTTTCCTCGTAAAATATGCAGGTAAATCACTGGTGATCCGCTTGTTCCTCAGATAAGTTCAGCATTTTGTCTGTCATTAAAGGTGCTCCAAAACTATTCTGGATATCACAGAAATCTCTGAATTCTGTTGACATTCCTGACATTTGTATCGTTTCTAGCATATTTTATTCCTGCTTGTGAGAGAAAACTTTGTTACACGGGATATATTTTCAGTTGTATCAAATGGCCCAATAAGCTGAGGCTGAAAAAAATTTGAAATCTTTCTCCATTGACATGAATAAGATTTGTAGTTTGGAGATGGGCAAAAGATGGGAAGGAAATAAAACTTGGCTTTTAATAGTTCTTTGATATTACCTTTTGAATTAGCAGTGACTCGTTCACTTGTTCTGGGGGGTACGTGCAGCTGTCAGAACAAGCTGTAAGGACACGTGTGGGGATGCACAGATGTGCAATTTGAGACAGTGCTGATCATAAACTGCTGCTGGCCACGCCATCAGCTTAGGGTGTATTAAAATTCATACTTCTTATATGGTAAACTGAGTTTTACCAGCATAGAATTAATTCAGGAAGGATCAAAGCCAAACTTGGCTGCTAGAATGTACAATTTTCAAACAGTGCAGTTAGTCAGTCACTGGGAGCCTTCCGTTAAGGCATCGTTGCGTGTTGAAGCTGAGTCCAGCAGAAGTTCTGATTTAAAGCTGTTCTCTGCCAAGTTGTAGGCTGCTTGGAGGCAAGCAACACTGATATTGTGCTAATGAATGAAGAAATTCAGACAGTTCCCTCCCTAATAGAAACTCATTAAATTGGTTAAGCAATTAGAGAGCTTTGCTTCTGTGTTTGTTAGTCTGGAGAACTGGTCTTTTCCTGGATATGTGCAGTGCTCACACCTTGTCCTGTGAGGCACAGATGGAATAACCACCCCTGGTTCTATACAGTCCAAACTGAGATGGCGTGATTTGTGTCAGCTGAGGATCCCTACCTCAAGGATCTGGTTGTGTTTCCATGAGCTTAGTGATAAAAGTCTGTTCTCAAATGCAACAGGGACCATAGAGAAGGTTGCAGTAATGGCTTTGTATGTGGATAGCACAGCACAATGTGTTGTACAGTTTTTTCTAGGGCACTTGCACTGCATTAGTATATATCATTTCCAGTGTTGCAAGTTCTCCCACGTTCTTAACCTTAAACCATACAAAGTTTTGTTAAACAAATATATTGAATCTACATCAATTTCATCAGGTCTGTGCCCTAAATAATATATTTTTATTGTAAAAATGGCGCACTTAATTTATGGCCACTCATAAATAATCTATTAGTAATCAGTAAATGATTAATAGACATCCTCCCCTTTAGTTATTTAAGGCAGTGTTGAGTAGGACAGTAAGAACTAATGCACACTACGATGTATAAGTGCTGTGAAAAAATGGATAGCATCTTCTAGTAGCGTATTTTAATATTATTTATACATGTCTCTCTCCTATGTTATACAGCAGAGCGCCTTGCAATAATTTTTCTTGAGAAAGCAATGCCTATACTCGTTATCCATGTGTCCAAAATTGTCATCTTTGTTTATGGTGATGCTGGTACTTCCTATTTACCTTTTTAAAACATTAATACTGTTTACTTAATCACTGTCTGGATGAGCGTAATGGGGAATAAGAGCAGCTCTGAGTTAATCCTGCAGACAGTACATGGGCTCACTGCACCCATTCGGGCCCCCCAGGCCCCAGCGGGAGTGCAGAGCTGGCCTGCAGAGAACTGAAAAGATGTGGTGTCCCAGAAGGAATTCAAATACAAAGCTCAACTTTCAGCATTTCACAGTGAATGCAGATAATGCTGCTTCATGAATTTGATTGCCATGCTCCTACCTCTTTTTTTTTTTTTTTTTTTTTTTTTTGGTCATAAAATACACAGCTCTAAATGCATTAAAAGAAGCAAAATCTCAGAGTTCAAAGCTTTCCTAGAGTGCTTGCTTCTTTACTGTAGATTTGTAACAGTTTGTTGAGTATTCCAAATTATTTCAAAAGTGACCTTGTAGTAAATATTATTTATGTCTTTTTTAAGTGTCAACACAGAACCACTCAGCTTCCTTTTTAAAATGCACCTTAGAAAGCCACTGGTATAGTAATCATAGTGATTATTCATTAGTATCAAGTGGCAAGTTTCTAGTACAGAAAAATAAATAAGTTTAATGAAAATGCAGTGACAGGAAAATAAGGAAACAGAATTGAACAACTGGTATTTTAATATCTCAATTTTCTCATTGAACTTAATGGGTGCTTTTAAACTGACTTCATGTGGAATACGGTCCATCCAATAACTGCTGTCTGCTGATGTACTCAGGACAATTGCAGATAACTTAAGTAGCACTGTGATTGATAGTGCGTGCTGTTCCAGACTTGCAGTACGGGATTCAGTGATGATACATAATGATGCTTCCCTGTACTCATTTCAGATCTGGGCTATAGTTGTAACAGGGAAATATAATAATAAATGATTTCCAGATATATCTGCAAATGATGCATCCTTAAACTGATACTTATAAAATGAGCTGGCAAGGCAGCAGCACAGTGGGTCTCAGGACTTTGCACTTTGAAAGGTTTATCTGTATCATGCCACAAGGTAGACTGTTTTTAGCTTGACTAAGCACTAACAAACCTACATGACATTTTGAGTGGAAATCATTTGAATTCATACAGCTGAGAGCTGGCAGGGAGAGCTTGTGCTTGTCTATACCCTAGATTTTCTGCTTAGATCTACCAGGAAAGAAATAAGGGAAACGCATGCATTTCTGTGAAGTACTCTGTTCAGTTTAACTTCCCATGGACAGGTGTCCATTAATACCAGAACTGTCACATCTTGTATTCAAACTGACACAGCAGGACAAAGAAGCAATTATGATGTATATCCTTCATTTTTAAAAGTATATATTTCACTGCAACATATAAAATTCATCTGGCATTTTAGATTATATTTAAAAACTATCCTAAAAACTCCTGTGGATGAAATAATGATTTTAAGAGAGATTGCTCTGGCAGAAAAAATGTACATATCTTTCAATTAGTCCTTGAGCTTTTGATTAATAAATGTTCTCACAACATAGCTTTTAAAATACTGCTTTTCAGTTCTCTGGTGGTGAGGACTGTCAGATTTCAAGTGGAAGGAGATGATTTGAGATTCTGTTGGCTTTAAGTTTGTATTCAAGGGGAGAAAAATGCAGGCTTTGAGATTCTGTTGTCTATTTTTCTCTTACTGTGACTTCTTACTTTGTCTTCATTATAACCTAGTTTCCACTTCCTCTCTTTCAGTGAATTGCTGGTAATTTACACACACCAGTTTGTTGTTTCATAGAGGCTTTTCCCTGTTGTATTTTCTTTTGTTTCCTTATAAGAATGAAGTTTCATCTATTTGTTCCTTTTCACTGTTTTTTGAAAATTTGGACAGTGAAGCATTTTCCCAAGATGGCAGTGGAAATCCTCCATAGGCTCTGGGAAAACAGTAGAAAGGCGTGTATAATCACAGCACCAGAATACAACATTCTGTGTTTTTTTGTTTGTTTGTTTGTTTTTGTAGATATGTGTATATAAGTAAATGGACGATTGAATACTAATAGAAATGAGCATTCTTGCAAGACATATCTACTCTATGAAATTTTGACATTTGAGATTTGTAAGGCATTAGAAGATTTTAAGATTAAAACATTTTAAGAAAGCAGATGGCTTCATCCTAATTAATTTAATGAAATGTATTTAGTATGAAGAAGGGAGAAGGCTAACTGTCTCCAGCATGAAAGCTTTGTAAATGCATTAGCTCCCGAGAGGCCAGCAATCTGAACGCTGCCACTGTGCTTATTAGATGAATTAGATGTTGTCTTCCTTCATTCCTTAAAAACTGTGAGATAGAATAACTTCTGAAGTTCTTCTAATGCAGAAGGATGAGCAGGCATCCACTTTTGTATTGCAGTAACATTACTATGTAGCAGTGAGAGTTTGATTCAGCCCCGTCTTTCACTTCCATGTTGTCTATCAAGGTTTTAGATTGTTGTGAAGATCTATTTTCAAATCAGTCTTCAACAAAGATCTACTTAACTGTACAGATGCCTCCTTCATGTGCATTGTGAAAAGTGTTGCACAGTCTTAGACTGTGAGTTGGACTGGCTTCAGAACACACAGAACTAGAGAGGGTAGAGGCAGAGTCAAGGAGCATACGTAATGTTTCTGTGCTCATCATTATACCAGTCAGCAAGTACTTTTTCACTTGTAATTTTAGATAACACCCTAGGGGAAGCCATTTTCCAGAGAACCATACAGCACAGAATTACAGGTTTCTATTGCTATGGTGCTTGTTTCCTAATCTGCCTGAGATAAATTCTGCACTGTCCTGAGTGCACTCAACAGCACAAGATTCCGTGCTGTGCAGTTTTTTATCAGTTTTTACTCAAGATAACTGTATAAGTAAATCCTGTTGGTTTTTGTTTGTTTGTTTGTTTGTTTCAAAAAGGTTTTTCTTATTCCTAGATTCACAAACATTAGATGAGAAGAAGGCATACGATCTTCAAATCTGAATTCATCTGTATGTGGACCATGGACAGGTAGGCATATATTTTGAAAGATATTATATTTTAGAGCCATTTAAGCAACAGTGAGTTTTACACCTTCCATGGTAGTCTGTTACAGTGCTTAATTATCCAGAATAATTTTGAACAAAAATTGGTGTACTTGGCCTCATTAATGTAAGGCAAAGAAGGGCTTTTTTAAAGCAACCTCCAGACAGGATTTGTAAACATCAACTTCATTTTTATTTGGTACAAAGCACATTAACAGCAGCAGCAGAGAGAGAGCTAAAATTTTACAAGTAGAGAATTAATCACAGCGGGTGATGACAGGCTGGTAAAGTGTCTCATTAGTAAAAGAATAACAAGGAGTTTAATGGAGAGTCAGTGTTTTGTAAGTATAATAGCCTGGGTTTTCAAAAGGGATTGGTGATTTGGGAATGCCTCTAGTTTTGATACCAATTCAAATCAGTCAGATTTCTGAAGGCATTAAGAATATTTTTCTGCAGCTGCTTTAAAGTTTTTGGAGGGTGAGCATGCCAAAGACAGACTGTCATTTCAGTCTGAGATGCAGTCCTTGACTAAAACGTTCCTAGTTTCATAGTGGTTTAGGATGGACCAGCATGCTTTTAAGAGGCAGATTTGCAGCTGATATAGAATATTGTGGACCCAGCCAACATAGAACAGTGGCAGATTACAGTGACTGATATACTGTCCCTGTTGTGAACTTCTTGCAGTAGAAAAACACTGTATCATTCTAACTGAGAGCTTCTACTGGTGGAAACTTAAACCTCCTCGCCATTCTGCAACAATAGCACTTCCACAAGGCAGTGTAGTGGAAAGTCTTTGTTCAAAACATGCAATCTGCTTGCAACAATGTCACTAGTGCAAGTTCTGTTCTAGAAAAGGGCATAAAAAATACAGCTGGCAGAAGAAGGAGACATAACCATAAAAGACAAGAACAAGCTGTAACTTAAAGAGGCAACTTGGAAACTGGGAGACATGAGGAAGAAATTCCTACATTCTTTTAGCTGTTCTGAGGATGAGCCAGGGCTCATGCATGCTGGGTAGTTTACTCTTGTTAAGTATAGCTAATCTTTTCAAACAGATTCTCTGTAAAAAATGCATATACGTATTTCTCTTTAATCTTCTGTGATACAGATAAAAGTATTATTTTGATCGGCCTTTAGTCCCATGAGTATTTTTCCTCAACTACTAAGCACATCATTTATATAGGTATGTAACACAATATACTGCAGGTAGACACTGTATGATGTTTTATTTATATTTTACTGTTGATATGTGACAGAATGATGTTTCTGCTGCTTCCAGTTTCACTCATTAGTGTGAGCAGGACAGTGGGCATAGCTTCGTGTAATATCATCAGGTTAAAGCATAAGGGGAATTTAAGCAATGCCTAATTCTTAGAGGCCCTCACCTGGTGTAAACTGTAGCTACATGTTAGGAGACTAAATAATATAGGAAGAAGCATGCCCCAAAACCAGTTAATGAAATCCAGTCTGTTAGTGCAAGACAACTGATTTTTTCTTAGATATTCCCTCCCCTGCTAAGTCTATCAAAGTCAAGTAGGAATTTTGATGCCACCCCCTATCTCCTGAAGTCATAGTGAAAAAATTTCACTGTTCGTTGTATATCCAAATTATTTCTAGATGTTCAATTCATAATAAATCTACTTAGAGTGCTTTGTTCTGATGAACTCATTTAAATGTATTATATTAAAAAATTGCATTTTCAGAGGCTCTTCTAGACAATTCTTAATCGGTTGTCATGGTGATGTCACTGATTACAGTTTTTAATGTCCCATTTGAAGATTATGCACTACTTAATGATCCAAAAAGTAGGTCTAATTTCTTTCTTTCTTTATTTTCTTTCTTTCTTTTTTTTTTTTTTTTTCAAATCTTTAATGGAATGAATTACAGAGGTTATACTCATAGTATAACAGTTATACTAGTCATAGTAAAAAATAATGACAAATGCAAATCATACAGTGTAAAGGATGATTTCCTTAAGATGTTTTACATGAAGTACATTATCAGCAAACACAGCAATAGAATAAAAAAGTTGTAATCACTAAAAATGGTTATGGGTAAAGAACACCTGAAACATCCTTGTGCAAGTATTGTCTTCATCTCTCTTTAGAATTACAAAATGGTAATGGTCTGCAGAGCATGTGAAATTATTTTATATTTAAAAAGAATTTGTTGTGACATATCTCTCAGTTCCTGGCTGGACTGTCACTTCGATTTAGGTAGCTTTGCAAGCTGCAGCAGAGATCTAACTGGAAATTCAGTTTCAGCTTCACCTGAGCGTGCTCCACGTTTTGGGGAAAAAAGTTCTTGTTACCTTCCCATCTTTAAAGGGTAAAATGTCATGTGTGACTCCTCTAAAAAGTTTAAAAGCATTCCTTTCATCAACAATATTTTAAATTTCAAGAGATATTTTTGTACACTTTTGTAACCTTTATAGGTGTTGCAGACTGTAACGTTTCCTACATACACATTCTTCTTGTCTATCCAGATAGTCTGAACAAAACATAAGAACCTCCTATTACAATACGAATCACTGTGTTCTCCAATAAGAACAACATAACTTTTATTTAAAAATCAATTTTCATTAAGGTCCATTTCCCAAAAATTCATTGGGAAATTTGTATGGAATACCTGTGAAGTCAAGAGAATTTTAAATTACATAGGATGCGCTTACATCAGTATTTAGATTTGGAGAAAAGAAGGGGACTTTAAAGCTCATTTCCTTGATGTTTTTAATTGTTCTGCTTGGGTTCACACCATGTGTAATTCCAGAGCACGTGAGCTTGATTCCATTCTGTTTAACATCAAGCCGCAGACCTTTTTGAAACCCAATGAATGCTCATCCACAGAACCTGCCTAAAGACAGTCCAGGATAAACCTTCACAGGTGTGACGTGAATGCCAAGTCCTCAGCAACAGCTGCTTTTGTCACCCCATCTTCTACTGCGTCCTAATGTAAATATAGCAATAGAGTTTCAGACTGTTGTTGGCACTGTGCACGCATACCTTTGGAGATTGCTTATCAGGACGGTAGTATTTAGCCTGCTGAGCTCAGTACTCCAGAGCTGTTTGCCTCCTCGTATCATACTTTCTTTTCTGCTTCCATTCTGTCTTGCATTCATCAAATTATGCAGCCCTTATGCTGGTTTTGTAGCACACTGAACTCCAGGAATTAGATGAGTGAACTATTTGTTTATTAGCAAGGGAATCATAAAAGTAGGGAATGGAATGAGAGTGGGAAGGAATAAAGAAAAACAAAGGAGAAAAAGGAAATGATGGTGAAAAGAAACACAGTGAATATTTTTCATTGTTGCAGATTAAAATGAGAGAAAAAGGAAACTAGTGCATTTATTATATGCTCTGTTTTGGAAAGTTTTTGCTATATTTGAAAGAGACCTATCTCATTCTGTCTGTAACTGGTCTTCAGAGGAGATTCATTTGGTCTTGCTTACAAAATGGTTTCCATTACCATAAAACTGAGTCAGTCTTTAATGTTTCTATTCTCAGAAGGTACAGAGGTTATATTAGCCCCATTGAACAAACGAGGAATTCAATACACAGAAGGAAAGAAAAAAAAAACACCTTGATTCCTACAGGCTCTGTGACTTTTCAGAGGTCAAACCCAGGAAATTGAAGCATGAGCTTTCCTCATTAGAGTATAGTGCTCTGTGATAGCTCTTAATATTCTTCCATCTTGTACAGTTCTCCGTGTTATGTGAGAGGAACAGAATGATAATCATTTCTTAATGAGCTTATAGTTTCTCCTGTAAAAAGCAAAAACATAAAATAAAAACATTGTTAGGGCTTTCACAAACACTTCATCTACCTCATCAGCGTGATGTCCTTCCTATCTGCCTCAGGCTGTCAGGTCCTTAAGGACATCACAATGATCTCTTCATTTTTTTCAGGCCTATTGGTGAAGTCCTTACTAGTCCTTACTAACTCCACGACTTCATACTTACTTGCTATTCATGAGCGCACTCAGTGTGCATGCAGTCACTGCCGTGTCCACAGGATATACCTCAGGCTAATTAACTTAAGATATGTTGGAGAGAAAATTGTTAACAGGGAATACAGGGCAATTTTCATTTCATCTTTTTCTCCTTTTGAGAGAATGGTCTTTGCAATTTGTAAAAATTTTTCCTTTATTATCTTTTTTTTTTTTTTTTCCAGTTGTTGCATTTAAATTCACAGCTTGATCAAACACTTTCTTTTTACAAAAAGATGTTTGCATGCCAAGCCTAATCTTTCTTGTTACAAAGTTATTATTCACGGGCATTTTAGCTGGTTGAAACTTACCTCTTTCATCATACTTACATATGAAAATTTGTAGTTTCACCTCAACAGAGGTCTGTGACTTGCATGTTTGGTAGCATATGTTTTGTATACAGTGCTCAAAGTAAACCAAGTCTCCAAATAGATAACTGTCCTGGTAACTTCCAAAAGTTTTATTTGTGTTTATCCTTGATGGGTGCAAGCACTATGTAAAATAAATAAAGAATAACACCACAAAGCTCTTCTGAGAGAGATTAAAGGGTGCAGCAAAGAAAAACCCATGAAAGTTGCATGAGCTGTGCATTATGCATATGCCATAACAGCGAGAACATTAAATATCTGGTGCTCTATTGCAGCCACAAATACTGTGTTTGGCATGTAACAAAG
Organism: Bambusicola thoracicus; assembly: GCA_002909625.1. Classification (NCBI taxonomy): domain Eukaryota; kingdom Metazoa; phylum Chordata; class Aves; order Galliformes; family Phasianidae; genus Bambusicola; species Bambusicola thoracicus. The sequence goes on from PPHD01016849.1 coordinate 10,797, forward strand.
TCTGTACAGTCTGAATACTGTAGGAAGAGTTTTTACTCAGCAAAATGTTAAAAGATAAAAACCCTCCAGAGCTAAACCTAATTGTCCTTTGAGGTATGTGTTAAGGTCAGAGCTGTTCTTGATGGTGCTTATAGTTACCTTCCTATGAAATCTTTGCTATCGTACTAAAAACAGTTTAAAACCTCCTGTGTTTCTACTGTTTTTACTGCAGACAGAAATGTTTCCTCTTATTTATATAACATCACACTAATTCAAAAGATAATAACCACCTTCTGGTGGTTATTACTGCAACTGAACAAATATTAGTAAAAAGAAACTTCACAAAAATGATTAGAAGGAAATAGAAATAATAAAAATAAAAAGATTATTCTGATCAGGAGACCAACCTACTTAGAAAGTAGATAGTAGTTCAGGAATGAAACAGCTCTTTTTTTGCAGAAGGCAGCTATACTTTATCCATCTCCTCATAATGTCCCTCCCTCACCCGTTATAGTGAGAAGAGCTGCCACATACCTTTGTTTTTGCAAAAACTTTGCATATTTTTGTAGTACAGGATCTGCCTGAGCAACAGTACTTTTTAGTAAAATAAATGTAACACAGCAAAATACTTCTGACTGCTCAGTCTGCCTGGCTTTCAGTTTTCTAGATATGTCAATTTTATTTAGAAAGAAAACAAGAAAGGAAAAGGATGAAAAACAAACCCCAAAGTTCCTATTCCTCATCCTTCTTTGCTGAATGCTGCTTGGCCTGGTAGGATGAGACTTCCAGGCTCTAACATGTAATCCACCTTTCTGTATGACTTCAATTCTGTTTCGTTGCTTTCAGCTTCAAGTCTGCCTAAATTCAACTGTTATTTCTGCCCTTTTTATGTTCTTAGTCTTGTTCTCCAAAGACAGGATGCTATGGCACACTGACTTTGTGGGTTCTGTCAATGTACAATACCTTTCTGGTAGTCAGCACTTGAATGTGGAGAACTAGGGTTCATCCCCTCAACACTTAATGCTCCTACCATGCCCGGTCTAGAAATCCTTCCTGCCTCTCCTCATTCCAACAATTAGTTTGCTGTCTCCTTTGGCACAGCATCAGGTCACCTAGGTTTTCTCAGGATGATTCCTTCTATTTTGTGCCCTGCGTTCCTCTAATTATTAAGGAGAAACATTGCATTGAAAGTATTTATATTTCAGTTAGCTTTAGGAGGGTCTTTCAAAATGAGTAGATTTTTGCATATGCTTCATCGTAATACCAGTGTTAGATATAGTTAAAGAATAAATATATGTAAGTTCACAGATGACCAAATTTTAAGTCCTCTAATTTCTTAAGCATACTTTGACTTAATGCTTTTTCTTATTTCAGATAATCTATTCTATCTATATTTGCACCTTATTTGAGAAATTCCACTGTTCAAACTGAGCTCTCTGTGAGCCATTCTCCAATTCTTCATTTTCTTGGCCAAACTTAAAGATAAACATTCCTTCTGTAGGAACGTTCAGACCAGTTTGTGTATGTGCACTCTAGGAAATCCATAAAAATATTCTGTTTTAGCTTCAGTTCTTTCTGTAGTTTGTGGCTTTT
>PPHD01016850.1:0-15356 GCA_002909625.1 Bambusicola thoracicus
ATCTTAAAAAAAAAAAAAAGCTGATTTTTGAAATTCAATAATGTAAAATTATCCTATCTAAAGGAAAGCGATGTATTCTTCAGTTAGAACTGTGCAAGTGTATTTTAAATCACTAATCCCAATTATCTAAAAGCTATTGTGATATGTATGAACTTGAATAAAGTTTTATTGAATTTATCATTAGTGGAGGACTTCAGAGTTACTGTAGTATTTTGTGTATTTGAAAATCCACAAAGCAATGTCTTTGGCTTTGCCATACCCTAGATAAATCCATCATTTTTGAAAACACAATTAGCTCTCTCTGTGGATGATTTCACTGCAAAACAATGCCTTTATTGCATTTCTGAAATTCCTGTAGTCAATGTCAACCAGAGAATGTTTAATATTGTGACTGATAGAGGTACAGGAATGTAAAACATTTTATCAGTTGTATTATAAACTTTTGAAAGGTCCATCTAAATCTTTTGCTCTTCAAGGCTGTCTGTAAAGAACTACTCTTACTTAAGAGACAGCCCGACAACTACAGCAAGAAACAGGGCTTGGATTACATGAAGCTATTTAAATATTACAACTCAGTGTATCTAAACAGCAGAGATAAATATACATATATAAAGAATGGAATTGGGTCAAGAACTTTTTTTTTCTGAATTTCATACTGCAACAAAATCTGGGTTTTATTCCAAACATGATAATCTCAGTTGTATAATCCTTTGAAGGAAGAAAGAAACCTTAACTGAAGCATGGTTTTAATATTTTTCATCCAGTACAGCCCAAGCAACAGGCCAAGTTTGCTTTTACTTTTGTACATTGATCAATGCCTTAAACAAACATACTGATATGTTTAACAGAAGGAGCGAGTATTATACAGGTAAAAGCAAGACTCTTAACTTATGAAGGAAAGAACTGTTATTTCAGAAAATAAGTGATTTCCATCTTAACTACTATGTATTAAGTAACTGCAGTGGGAAGAACAAATCTCTGCGCAGCCTCTGTATGGAGTTTATACAGCATCTTGTTGAGTGCCAATGGGGTGGGAGAGTTTAAAAGTCTATTTCACCTGTAGGAACTGCTTATAATCATAAAAGCCTTAATTTAGACATTAAATTTCTTTGATGGGATTTTTTTATGGAATGTATGTTTTAAGAAGTATTTGCTTAATTGTGGTTTTATTACATAAAATATTTATCAGTAATGTTATTCCTTGGAAGACTGCTGTTTAAAAAAGCTCTCCTCTCTCTAGTGAATATTGTGAGGCTAGTAATATGTTTTCTGAACTGAAGTTTATTTATGGCATATTTTCATTTGGTATAGATACTCTTCTAATTTACACCAGACATTTTCTTCTCTGTCTCTAACTGATAAATCATAGAATCATGGAATCACAGAATCCTTACAGTTGGAAGGGACCTTCAAAGGTCATTAGTCCAACTTCTCTGCAATAAACAGGGACACCCACAGCTAAATCAGGTTGCCCAGGACCTGATCCAGCCTTGCCTTGAACGTCTCCAGGAACAGGGCATCAACCATATCTTGAGTCAATCTGTTCCGGTGCCTTACCACCCTCACTGTAAAAGACTTATACCCAACGTAAGTATATTCTCTTCAAGTTTGAAACCATTTCCCCCTGTTCTACCAGCACAGACCCTGCTAAAGTTTCCCCTTTATACATTGAAAGGCCACTATCAGGTCACCTCAGAATCTTCTCATCTCCAGGCTGAACAGCCCTGGCTCTTTCAGCCAGTCCTCATAAGAGATGTGTGACATCCTTAGGATCATTTTTTGTGGCCCTCCTCTGGATGCACTCTAACAGGTCTGTGTCTTTCCTGTACTGAGGTCTCCTCATATGAATGCAGTACTCCAGGTGAAGCCTCATCAGCACAGAGTAGAGGGGCAAGATCACCTTCCTCAACCACCTGGCCACACTTCTTTTGATGCAGCCCAGGATACAGTTGGCTTTCTGGGCTGTGAGGGCACATTGTTGGCTCATGTCCAACTTATCATCTACCAGTACCCTCAGGTCTTTTTGGGCAGGGATGCACTCAGTCCTTTCATCCCCCACCTTGTATTGGTAAGGAGGCTCTTGGACTGCCTACATCTCACCATGCTGCTTTTCCAGTATATGTCTGGATGGTTGAATTCCCTCATCAGGATAAGTGCTCACAGTCATGACATGTCCTATAGCTGCAGATAGAAGGCCTCATTGACAGGCTCCAGTGGATAGGGTAGCCTGTAATAGAGACTTATCAAGGCTCACTTTGCTGCCTCAGTCTTTAACTACCACTCATAGGCTTTTGACTTGCTCATGATTATTGTTTAGGGACAATTCTTCACATTCTATTTGTTTCCTGACATAGGTACCAACACCCCCTTCCCTCCCTCTTTTCCTGTCCCTTCTGAACAGCTTGTAACTATCACCTCCAGTCATGGGAATCATCCTGGTGTGTTTTGATGATGTCAACTATACTGTGGTTTCCTAGTAGCACGGTAGCTTTCAGCTCCTCCTGTTTATTTCCCAAGCTGTATGCATTGGTATAGAGGCACTTTAGCTGGGCAGATGGTCTTGTCACCTCCTTAAAGGTTAACTCCTTAATTCCTTGTAAATATTTCCCTTGATTTTCCCCATTGTCTTCTCCTACTGCCCCAGCAGCCGCTGCCTCATCATCATAGGGTTTTGTGTGTGCTGCAGTGTTGCCAGCACCTCTCAAGGCAGTGGGTTCTTCAATGCCCCTGCTAGCACTCTGTCCCTGCAATATAGCTGTGCCTTTTCACACCTTATCGTGGGAAGACTCACTATCTCTTGTTTCCCTTCAGACCTAGTTTAAAGCCCTCCAAATGAGCACTGCTACCTTTTCCCCAAGGACCCTTCTCCCCCTTTGAGGAAGGCGGACCCCATCTGGTGCCAATAAACCTGGTACCAGATAGGCCATTTGATTGTCAAAAAAACAAAGTTCTGGTGATGGTACCAACCATGAAGCCAGGTATTTAAATATAAGATCCTTTGGTTTGTTTCCGTGTCCTTATCTATTATAGGAGGCAGAGAAGAAAACATGATCTGTGCATTAAATCCCTTCAGTTGTCATCCCAACATCCTGAAGTGTGTGCACAATGGAGGCAGAATTTAAGAGCCAACAAGTAATTTCTGCTACTTTATATAAACTATGTCTTTAAAGGCCCAGCTATTTTGTTTCTGTCTATAAAATATACTCTTAGGAAAGAAGGGGAGCTGAAGATTCTTCTGTACATTTTGGTAGACTGCAACACTACACTAAAATTTTACTTTTCCCTGATATTGACATTTTCAGATGAGTGCATAAGGACAAAGAAAAAATCATGTATCTTGTAGTAAGTACCAGAAGTATTCAATAGCCACGTGAAATTCATGAGGCAACTTTTAGGATTAGACCTGCTGGTCAGAAAGGATCTGATGATATGCCCAAGCAGGAGGAGTCTGAACCCTCAAGCATCTTTGTGAAGGGACTGGGGCCAAAAGTTTCTGGTCTTACACAAGACATAAAGGATATAAAGGAGAAGTCATATATTCATGTCTACCTACACTGATCTTCATTTAGGCTGGAATCAGGTTTTTGGTATCCACTGGACTGTTTCATGAAGTAAGATCCAAATAAAGAAAAAGGAAAATAAGAGTAAGCCTTCAGTCAAATATTTATTGGAATAGAATTCTGTGAACTTTAAATGTGTTCCTGAGAGACTGCAGGTGTGTTATACTCAACTGAACACACCATTTTCTGCTGTGTTTCTGGTTGTGTGTAGCCAAGCTGGGGCCACTTGGGGAGAGATGGAAGACAATCTCATCAGAGGCTGAGTGTGGGTTATCTGGAAGAAGGACTCCTTTTGATTTTCTTTTTTTATATCATGATGACCATTATTCTCTTTAAATAAAAGGCACTGTAAGGCAAACATACTGGCTGGTTTTTGACTAAAGACAGCATGTTTCCTGGGTTAATCACCTCATTTAACATACTGATCCTGTTATGGGAGAGTCTTTTGAAAATCAAAAACAAATGGCAAAACTTGTGACAGTTTTACTCAAGACAAAAAGATATTAGTTCCTGGAGGAGATGCAGGTTTATGTCAAACTTGTAGGAAAAAAATGTTTGTTTGTTTGTTTGTTTTAGTAAAGTAGTGTAATTTGACATTCAGTGTGGAATCTGACAATTTTGTTCTGAACTCCCATATGAACTCCCTATCACCCAGCATTTTTAACTACCTTCCCTAATGGCCTACAGAACAAAACATGGAGAAGGACTGTACACAGTTTTGCAGGCCTTGTCCTTCCTGCCTTCTGGCCATTCACGTGGGGAAAAATCTGTCTCTAACCTAGGATGCGAGAGTGGTAAGACCTACAGAGACTGATCCGAGAATGCCATTAGACAGCAATGACAGTTAGTTGGCACTGAAATTTCTCCTCAAAACTGGTTGGAGGAGATAAAAAATGGACTGCAGACACAGAAGGATGGTATCCCTTCAGAGAGTTCAGATGGATGATAGGACTTTCTTTATAAAAGGAATGCTGCTGGAGTGCAGCCTTATAAAGGGGTACCTGCTTGATAACTAATCCCTGCCCTCCCTCTATACTCTTTATAGATTTATTTATGAAGAACTGACATTTACAACGTAATTATTTTAAATTATTTGGGTTCTTTTATGTCAAAATATGCACCTTTAAAAAAAGATTTTTTTCATTATAATATATAAAGCAAAGAAATGCAATATATTTTGGGCATTAGATCAGAAGACTTTACTTAGGTCTTTTTTCCATGTCACCCCCTAAGGGGAGTGCACATTAAATTGCATACTTTGCGTGGCAAAATAAGTTCAGCTTTTCATCATCAGTGGTTCTCAAAGAAAACTTAGTTTTCTAATGGGACGCACACTCCCCTACTGGATGGTGCTCCGAAAGGAATCTAGATATTTATCCATTAAATAATTATGAACACAAAGAATATTCCTCCTATTGCTATTGAAAAATTTTGTGAATGAGCTCCTGAGGAATTTGGGCTGAATATTGCTTTCAGATTTGCAACAGATTTGTTTTCAAGTATGTGTGTGTGTGTGTCTGTACGCATATGTATAAAAATCCTCATGGTCAAACATCAGTCAAAGGGAATACCGTCTGTGTTTTGGCTTAAAGGGGCAAAAAGGAAATTAAATGCTTCAAAGGATTATTAAACCATTCTAAAAAAATGGAACATTTAAATGAGAATAGGAAAAACATGAGGCAGAACAAGAAGACAAAAGAGAAAGGCATGCATGTAAAACTAAACCCAACAGATAAATGTTCTGCTTTCAGAAGTTCAGTAAACACTTACAGGAGAAGTTGGTCTTGACTCACTGCTGTCTATGATGATTTTAGGAGATGTGCAGGGCCCTGTTATACAGAGAACACCTCAGATAAGCTATTTACCCCTATTCCCAAGCCTTTCTTTTTTCCTTTCAAGTGCTATCCATTATTTATTTATTATGTTTGGAAAAATAAGAAATGTTTCCCATGTATCTCTCTTTCCCTAATTTTCATATTGTAGTATTTTGGTTCAAAATATACTGCTGTTATGGGAGAGCTAAAATCTCGGTAAAAGGAGTACAAGTGCTCAGCCCCCTATGAAGAAGGAGGATCAGTTTATTTTTTCTGGCTACTACACAACTATTTTCATTTTGGTAACAAGAAGAGAATGCATCATTCCACAGAGTTTCCTTCCCGCCACCCTCTTGCTCTGACTTTCTTTCAGATGCTGGGGAGAGTTGTATGGATTGCCTTCATGATCTTTAAGGCATCCGCCATTATTATTCTTAAATGTGACTCCAAAAGATATTCTGGAACATTTTGAGTAACACATTTTAATAAACATGGGCAAGGCTGTGGATATTTCTAGCATGTAGTGGCTAGCTGAGAGGAAATCCAAGGCTTTGCTTTCTCCTCAAACTTTCTGAGTTACCTTCTGCCAAAACTGAACTTTGATCTACCTGGAAGTGCCCAAAAAATGAAGACTTTTGTGTCCTAGAGAATCAGTCCTCTTCAACAGAGCCCTGAGGTTTGGGGTCTTCTTCAGCCCTGCAGTGTACCATCTCCTACCTGCAAGCACCATCTTTGGGGATTGGATATGACATTAGCTCATACTTCCTCTAAATAACTCTCAGTGGTCTAGTATATAAAGTAAGCTTGGAGAGACTTTAAAGTAAAATGTCACTATAATTAACAGTTTTCTAAATGCTGTATCATTTGATCTGAATTCCAAACTACTTCCCAAAGTAACTACATCCTGTGTGCTTAAGACTTTAGCAGATTATTTTGGTTCTGTTTTTATTCTTTGTGTAGCATGTTTATCACATCTTCCTACAGCTGGTTGAACTATTTTTATTGGAAGCTGGTTATCTACAGAACATTTGGTTTTTGTGTACGGATCATTCCTAAAGTGGACCTATTTTTATAAATATAATTTAAAAGTATTTTCTGGTTGACAATAAAAAGTTAGCCTCTAGCTTGTAATTTATTGTGCTTATTAACTGTTGTGTTTCTTTTCTGTTCATGGTTCCTAAAACACCTTTGATTTATGCTTTTTTTTTTTTCAATTTTGATTTCAGGAGCTATCAGAGAAGATTTTTTTAATGGGTTTTATCATGAATTACTGTTTTCATCCTGTCCCTACTGCCAAGGTATAGTAAATGAAGGCTTCAGCACTAATCTTCAGATTTCCACTATAGATCACCCTTTGTGCAGTTAGTACGCTTCTGCTATCTTGGTTGCAGCAGTGTTAACAATACATTTTCCCTGTTATGGAGTCAGTGATGCCATCAGTAGCTGTGTCAGATGATTTGTACTGTAGAGTACATTTTTACTACATGAAGCAGATGCTCTTCTTTATTGAATGTTGATTAAAAATCAATCTGTCTTCTGAGTTTTCCTATCTGCAAAACACATAGGCTTAGGAAGCGAGGCTGGGATTTTGATTGAGTACATGTTTTCCTTTTCTCTTCTTTTAAAGGTATGAATGAAACATGAGGAAAATGACACACAAACTTTTGTGGTATGTGAAGGTTTTGAAACATTTAGCCACCTTTTTATCTCTTCTTCTCTCCTTTTTTTTTTTTTTTTCTTCAGCTATATTCGGTGATTTCTTACATCTGGGTCTTAGGGGATACAGGAAGTTGATCTCAAATCACCATAGGGATTGCCTGCATGGATGTTTAAAAGATGTTTGGAAGAACATGAGGTAAATAATTTCATACCTCAAATACTGAGGTTTTGGTGAAGACCATATCACCGAAGAAGTTTTAGGATAATATTAGAGGAACAGATTTGGCAGGATTTTGCCTGTTTCCATAACTGCCACCTACTGTCATAGTTGCCTGAAGCCCACTCTTGCAACAACCAGCAGTCATTAAACCTCCCTTTCAATAATGACTGGTTTCTTGCTGCTGTTCCTATCCATTCTTCATTCCACATCACATCACGAATTCCTCACTAATTTCATTAATTCAGGTCAAATCTGTGCACAGAGGTAGTCAAAAGGAATACAGGTAGCCAAACAGAATATATCCATCTTTCTCAGGGATATCATTAGTGAAATGCAAGAAAATCTCAAGGAAAATTATTTTCTCTTCCAAGGCCATCTCAATTTTAAGATAATTGTTCTTATATTCTTGAAATCGAAAAGACAATTGTATCTGGGTAGAATGACTTCTTCCATGCTGAGTGCACTCATCCATCTATTGACAGCATCTTCCTAAGTCTGTGTCAGGGTAGCTGGAGGATGCTGAAACAGAATGGGGAACCATACTAGGATTTTGTTATGGGCTTTAAGGTAAAGCACAGAAGACCTTATCCCAAATGCATTTCCCATTTCTAGTTCACACTCCAATGCAACTGATGTTATACAAATATTAAACTATATTTTATACCATGTATTGAATGGAAATTGAAAAGCAATTCAAAGCAGCTCGGTAATGGAGATGTAGGACACTATGAACCAGGTAGACTGCTCAGTAGAAAAGCTAACATGCTCTAACTAATTTAGGAAAAATTTTGCTGCTCATCATTAGTGTTTTGCTGCTCATACTTAATTTCTGTAAAGATAATAGAGTTACTACTAGCATGCTTAGATAGGGCACTTCCCCCTTTGGAAAGCCAAGTGAAGTTGTCCTTATTTGAGCTGTTGTAGCATTATCAGTTTTCAAGAAGAGGAAAAAGAAGAATCCAATAATCCAGTTGTCCCCCCAGAGACAGTCTATGCTCAGAGATTCACATTTTTTCATTCATTTGAACACACCAAATTCCAATTGCAATGCCTGTCATTCTGGGATCAGCGTATGGAAAATAAGGAACTGTATGGCTTTATCTTTCTTTCCCTTCCTCCAGCAAAAAAAGTAGAAGTGCTGGAAGTCTGCGTACATAACAGTAAGACATGACAGTTAATTCAGGAGGTATCTGTATGAATTAAAATAAATAAATAAAGATAGATAGATAGATAGATAGATAGATAGATAGATAGATAGATAAATCCCAAATGGTAGATGTTTTGGTTTTTAGCTAACTACAAAATGAAATTAGAAACCTAGCTTGACTTGCCTTCCATTGATTAATAGCAAAAACTGCCCAACTTTTATTATTTAATATATTTGAGACATTTTATTTACAGATTTGTTTTGTTATAGCAAAGTGTCATTTTAAAAGATGAGAAAATACCCTTTTCATAGAGCTGCAATATGATGTAAGATTTTGAAAATATACGGGATTCTTAAAAACACAAGAACTAAGCATGAAATCAATGGAGAACCCGCCTACAGTCATGTTTTCCCATATGAGTGCAACATATAAGAAATGTAATAAATTCATTCATCTACACTCACTTTAAATATCTGAGCTGATCAACAGTTTCACTGATGTGCGGCCAGACTTTGAAGTCTATCTTAGCTCTCTGGAATTTGACCAGCCACTTTCCAGACCATGTAATGCATTGCAGACCCTTCCACATTATGTATTCCAGATGGCCATATTCTTTGTGTGTTTTGCCTTTCTTATTTAGGTTACTGGGGTAATTTGGGAATAAAACTTGCATGCTACAATGTGACAACTGACATATTGTTATACTACCATGCTGCTTAGATACTGCTGATGGACTCTAATGAATGTTTATGAAGGTTGAGTTTGTTGTTTTTTCACCCTCTTTCAATCATTTTTGTGCTTCTGTATAATGAGAAACTGAATGTGACAGATTCTTCGCGTGTCACATGTAAGTCTTGAGCGTTAGAGGGCTCACCACCTTAAATTAAACTAATGGGAGCTGACAGAACTTTGCATCTTTCATAGGATTTCTGTGTTAAGGAGAGCAGCCCACTAACTGAATTAGCTGAGGTCACCAAACTTACTTTAAGGATCTATGTCACTGTGATGTTCTGCCCAAAGTTGAATTCAACCTTTCTCACAGGCCTCAGCAAGATCTTATCCATTGCCACCCAAAAAACTGTAGGTAGGCAGCCATGTTAATATGAGGCTCTTGTTACCCTGATAGGCTCCGAGAACGTACTGAGTCTTCAGAGATACATTTTTGTCATTTGTCACTCAGGCCTCAGGATGAATAAAATGGCTCTTTGGCTTTTACACTCTTTGTCCTCCTTCATAGACCTGGAACAAAGGTTTAGGATTCTTAAGGCTACGTTATTCTCATCTCACTGCCCCCACTTTGCATCAATTTCTCATTCCATCCTCAAATCCGGTAAGTCAGGAGAAGTTGGAACTCATTTTTGAAAATGTAGTACCAGAAACCACTATTTTTTGCATGTTTTACTTCAGTAAATGAAAAAAGTCATGGACAACTGCCAAAAGCCTAGAGGAACATAGATTTGAATCCTTGCAAACACCTAGGTAAGAGCATAAGTGAAAATTCCAAATGTTGACAATACTGGAGACTATTAATTCTATTAGCAAAAAACCATTGTGGAGTACAATCTAAAATACACTGCCACAGTTTTTATTCAATCAGCGTATTAAAATCTCATCACTGGACAAATAATTTGCCTTTTTCAATGCAGAGCCTCAAAGATCATCTGCCTTTAGGGTAATATATTTCTGTTTGAAGAGCTAGCTATTTCAAACAGTTTGCTTTACATTGGTGCTCAGCTACTGGCACCCATTAGTACTGGCATCAGAAAGATTACTGGATGTCACCCATGGAGTTATTAATGCTTGACTATTCTTCGTACGGTTTTCTTGAGATCCCCAAGACTATCTCATACCCTCCAAGCTTTTGTTATATTGATACTCAGCTAATGCCATCTTGAAACACAGATGTGGATAGAAAACTAGTTTTTTCTTCAAATATGTGATATTTGCTACAGTGACCTACTGTGCCCACTAAAGATTGTGTCAGCACTGAGAAGTACAGCCTCCAAACATGTAATGTGATGTGCTGCTACTGATCACAGAATCACAGAATCAAAGAATCCTTACAGTTGTAAAAGATATCTAAAATCACCAAATCCAACTGCCAACCTATCAGCACCATGCCCACTAACAACGCCCCTCTAACATGAACTTCATCTCCATCCACCCTGTACCCCTCACTCTTCTTTTTGCTTGTTTCCACCTTGCAACAGCAAGAGAAACATTCTAAGGGGAGCCCTATGCCTAGGCACCTTGTCTCATACCAAAATCCTCATTGTTTTCAGTCTTTCAGATGATCTCACTTCTTCAGTCACATTAACTCTTTACTTTGCAATGTATATTTTCCTTGAAAACCTCCTCTGCTGACATCTTCTCTACAAAAACCTATTGTTTTCCAAACTTCAAACTCGTACAAAGTGGGCCTCCAAGAGACTCACTTCCTGGCACAGTGAATGCTGCTTAGATTGCAAAGGCAAAAGTCATGAAAAATGACCTTTCCAGTAGAGTGAATGACACCACAAAGTAGTACCAGAAAATTCTGTTTCCCCTTCTGCTTGCGAATTTGATCCAACATCCAAAATGGTGCTGTCTGTTGTTGATCAGTCATAAGAATAGCCCAGTGTTATTTACTGAAACAGTACTAACAAAGTTGTAGAGCAAGTGTGATTTTCTGTCTTCTGCATGAGGTGTTTTCCTGTGATTCCGTCGTCATCTCATAGCTGTTGTCCTGACACCTCACAGGTCTGGTATGTGAGCTGAGTGCTTCCTAGGGATTTTGTTTTCAGGAAAATTCTGGGAAAAGTTATTGGCATCCGGAATGTGGCTTTCAAGGAGTTATGAGCTTGACTATTTCTGCTTTAGTTTTCTTGAGTTCCCAGAAACTCTTCGATATCCTCCAAGAAGGTGTTTTCCTTAGTGTCTACAGCTCTGATAGGTACAAGAGGATGGAGATGCTACAGCTGCATTTGGAAAAGGGTATCATGGCTACAGAATGAAACTACATCAAATTTCACCCAACAGTATATTCTGTGCTGTATATTTCATGCCTGTTTTTTAAATGATGCATTTGCTAATAAGTTTTATTCAGGTTCCTTCTGGAGTTCTTTTTATTTTCATTGTATTCATAAGAAGTTCTTCAAATCAAGCAAATTAGGAACCCTCTGAATGTGGTATTAAAAGAAAACACTCCCCAGTAAATTTCAGTGAGTTGGTGGGTTTTTGCTGGCACTTTTGACCAGCAAGCTGCTGGCAGAGAAGAAATCTATCAAGTCAAATGGTGCTTATTCCACATTCTTTTACAAATCTTAGTATACAGAATAATACATTTCTGCTCCCAGGGACCAGCTTTTGTTTCCTGTCTTTGCTCACTGAAGAGGAAATGAAGCTATCTTCATATTTGCTGCAGCGTATCACATGAAATCAAAATACAGCCACCTGTTTTAAAAGAGGGAACTGAATTCTTTGCCACAACAGAAGTGGTATGGGTCCCTGGAAATCTTGCTTCTTCATTTAGGTTAAAATACTGCTTATTTTAATTCCCAAGAGCTGTAGCTCTATGACATTGCTCTGCTCTTTGGTGTTCTTTATTGTTTTAGTGTTTTAGAGATTAAACAAATTCTTCAGTAAACTCTTCCAAAAAGATATCTCTTATAATTGCAAGAAAAATCTTGGAAGGGAGCTAATTATCTTCTGCAATTCGTATGCTGCTCATGCTTTTATTATGGATATCACAGCGCCACAAGTATTCTTAGGCATACACTTGCAATCTAAGTAGAGATCCTTACATTTGCCCTGAGTGTGTTTTTGGCCAAATGCAGCTGCCATTGTGTAAGCCACTGCTCCCAGCTCATACAGTTGTGGAGGCAGGTGCCAATGATAGCTCACATGGACAGAACGGATAATTTTCTCAGTGCGGGAGCCAGGGGTCTGCTGGCCTGGGCTCACAATGCAGCCACAATAGTGAGTTAGATGAGCAAACCTAGGAGCTGCTCCACTATCATTTGTCATTAGAGTGCTGTTTTCATTCCTGGCAATCAAGCAGCCCATCCGCTGCCAGTATGTTATCTACACATGAACACTGGGTAGAGAGGAGAGGGCAGTAAGTGCACAGGCTATGTCAAGCAACTCTATGTGAGCACTGAAGCTCTGGTCATCAGTGCTCCAGTGCAGGCAAAGAAATTGATATATATATATATATATTTTAGATAGTGCTGAAACACAATACAAACAATCACTAAAGCACATGAAGAGCTTTTTTGTCACAAGCAAAAACCCCCCATCTCCTTCTTGTCCCCCTTTCTCTTTAAATATATATGTTTTTATAGATGGATATATCTCTGGTGCTGGGACATGAGCTGCTGCTGGAGTAAGTTGTTATATTTAGTGACATAAGGAATTCTTCTTCACTCTGGACACCATGACAAGGCATTCCTACTTATTCTGAGAAAAGGTTAGGGAGGTGGGCCTAAGAACAGAACACTGACAATGGGCTATGGGAGAAAATAATTTACTTAATATGGTAGCTGAATGCAAGATAACACAATAAAATGCAATATAACTGGAACTGAAGCTAATAAATCAAATAAATGAGAGAGAGTGTCCAAAAATTGAAGGCCTTACTTTAATGCTGTAGGTGAGATGGCTAGGTAACACACACTGCAGAGACGAGCAGAAAAAGAGAAACACAGTCTCATGACTCCCAGGCTGTTTTATCTTTCCCTCTGACAAGCAAATGGAGATGGAATAATGAAGTCTTCTGGGAGTTGTAGTTCATTCTTTCCCTTCTGAAAGCAAGTTCCCAGAACCATCAGCAATCCACAGGATTGCAGCATTAATTCTTTAACTCCCAGTGCGCTATATGGTGTTATGATGTGGAGTACCAATAATAAAAAATCATAAAACCATGACAAGGCTGCCACAGTACTAAGGATAATTCCTTAGCCATTATGATCTGATTCTAATCGCAGTTAAATATCCTGCAAATCTTCCATTTTGATAAATAAATGCTACTTTCACACAATCAGAATTTGACTCAGTGTTTGTTCTAAAAAGCATAAATGAGAAAACTGAGAGTTGTTGCATCCATTCTAAAAAACTGCAGCATCTTTACTTTACTGTTGGTAAGGTTCTCAGTATTCTCCAAAGTAAACAAATGTAGGTTGGGTGATAGATGGAGAACCCTTCTTCAACTACACTGAAAAGAACCGAAGGTCTGCTCTTCTATACTGCTTCAGATCATCTCCTTCTTCAGAAAGGCTCAGACTTTGCCCATGATCTTGAAATGTGGACTTCCCCAAGCATTCCTACTGGTAATAGAATAGCACTGAGACTTTGCCTTGTGTTTTCTTAAGCCCTAAACTCAATGGCAAGTAGACCTTGAGGGCATGTGAGACACCATGCACACTTGCTCATCTCACAGATCTTTCTCCTTCCAGACCCTTCATCCTGTGTGGAACAGTGACAGCTGCATAACAATTCATCATCCACTGTTTCTCTCTGGAGTAATTGCTTATCTCTGATTTCCACTGAGAAACCAGGCAAGCAGCACAGATGGCCCAGGGCCCAGGAGCCAAGGCTGAGATACAGATGGCCTCATGGGCATCCATTGCAGATTTATATACCTGTAATTCTTCTCCATCACAGACATACAGCTATTATGTTGTTGACAGGTGTTTGATTCAGTAGTCTCCTGCAAGGCAAATTCTATAACAGGTATGTAAAGACTTTTCTTACTGCAATTTTCCTTGCCTGAAGATTATTACTACTATTCCTACTTTCATTATTAGAAATAGGCAAGAAATTTCTTATTGAAGTATATGCTGATGTAAGTACATGGCCATACATGCCTCCTCAGTGAGATTCTGGCCCTGCTAACTGCAGTGTAAGAGATATCCTGAGGCAAATGAGAAGGTGTGTGGCTGAGGAAAGAAACTTCTCTAGAGACAGTGCTTTCAGATGATGGTCCCAACATAAAGGGTAATATTATGGTTGGCTATTTAAGAGTAAACACATCATCATAAGCATGAAGAAGAAAGAAAGGTGCAATACAGAACAAAAGCCACAACATTTGTTGTAGAACATGCTGCAGAATTCTGATCTGATGTGAAGAATTGGATGAAGGGAATTGACAAAGGTTAACACTGCAACCTGTCATACTGAGGGCCAGGGATCCTGTGAAAGAAGGCTATTATGTAGCAGTTCCACCTCGTCAAAGATATTATGCACTTACAGACACCTCCCTGCTAAAGTGAGAATGTTGAACACAGCTGTGGATAACCAAAGGTCAGTGAATAGCAAATTATGGACTCGTCCATATCTTCTCCTTTTTCAGTACCAGTGATGATATTATTCAAATTTCAACCACAATTGATATTGTATTGTGTTATCTTACAAAAGTCAGCATTCATATTTTATTTAAAAATTCTTTTCTGAACTCTCAGTCCAAAGTAAGTAAGGATTAAAGATTTCCAGGCACATGGAACACCATTAGCAAGCACTTCTTTTTTTTTTTTTTTTTTAATAGACAAACAAACAACAAACAAAAAAGTCCAAACAAATAATGTTTAAATGGTTATGATTAAAGAATTAATTGTTAACAAAGTTTGATTTATTTCTCTACCCAAAGATATGTAGAGACATGTGAGACGGCAATATGCAAGACCAAACCCATGTCTCCACAGGAGCAAAAGAATAATCCTCCAGACATGCTGCTTCACAGGATTATTTGTCATGTTTGCAATCAAGAAAAGAGGATACACCAACCTACAGCCTGGAAAGTTCTACCTTCTGATATTATTTTCCTTTCTGGAGACTGGGTTGCAGATGAAAAATCTCAAGGATGCTACTAAATCTCTGCAGCCTGCACACACCTTTCAGGAGGTCTGTCAGCCTAATGAGAATGTGAGGTGATATTTAGAGAAACCTGTGAGCCTTGGGTGCTTTTGATCTTTTTCTCCTT